>NW_021025159.1:494609-519928 GCF_004153795.1 Camellia sinensis
CTTCACCCACAGGCATTCAGGCAGTTATATCACATAAGCACATAGCCTCATGGTAAGCATGCTATCATGGCAGTCACTCACACACATGCAAGGATGCTAAAGCATAAACACTTACCGAGTACTCCGAGCCAAAGAAAAAAGCTAATTAGAAAACATGCATGAATCCTAACTATGCTAAGAATGCCTAATGCAACACATGCAAAAAATGCAACTATAATAGGCTCGGCTATTCTAAGATGGCATATGAGATGCAACAACTGATACACGTATTCAACTCGGAATTGAAATACAATGTAGTTAGTATGATGCGCTGAGCCCGGTGCATGCAAGACAGATGAATGAATGTAAACATGCGAAGCATAAGGATGCTAATTGAAACATGCCCTAAAACTAACCATCATAAGTTGGTAAATAAAAGGGAGAAAGACGTGGGATTGGGAGACATGCATCACACACACGCACACTTATTACAAAGTTCGGCCTCTCGCAAAGGGTCCAAATAAATAATACAGAACTAACTAGCTAATCTAAGCTAATTAAACTAGTTATTACACAACCAAAATGAATAACGAATTACAGCTAAATATTACACAACATTAATTAATTAACAAATTAAACTAAGGAAGCAAATAAATTTGTTCCGAATGATAAAAGATGCATGCATGCTCGAGTCGCCATGTCGGGAAATCCATCGTGATGTCTTAACTCGCCTTTGATTGCAATTGAACTCAGAAACTTGCACAAAACTCCAGAAGGCTGAAACTCCACCCTAGGAATCTGTGGGAAGGCTACTGACCAGCTTATGGGCATGGGAGACCACCTGCCGACCACCTTCTGCAGGAGAAACCAAAAGGGGTGGTCAGTCTGCCAGAAAAGCTGGTCGATCGACCAGTTTCTGCCTCTGGTTTCTGGATTTTCTGCAACAAAGGCAAGAGAGAGAGAAAGCAAGGTAGTTGCAACACATGTGTGCACGACCACTCTCCCCATCATTGCGTAAGCTCCAGGGAGTGTAGTCCTCGATCCTCGGGCCACCAATCACGCATCCCGATGCATGATGGCCGAGGAATCGAATTGCACGACTCAATGGGACATGAATGCACATATAAGCAACTAAAACCAACAACTCCATCATGGATGGTCAAGAGTGTCGACGACCGGGAATCGAGGCACGTTTCATCACTTGGAGTATAAAACGTCCCTCGTTTCCCGTGTTTGGACTAACTTCTATTCGAAACACAATGCAACAAGTAGAATGGCATATCATGTACAACTTTTGCCTAGGTTGCCCTTGCTTGAGCGAAGAATGCAAACTCCCAGTAGTTTTTGCAGGCCTGCAAAAGTACTGGATGTTCACAAAGACCTCTCGAGCGCAAGAAGTGGCACTCAAGCGAAGGAACAAAAATCTGGGTAGCAAAAGTTTGAAAAACAAGTGACCAACTTGTTCCAAACACAATCAACACATCCCAAAAGCCAAACTCAAAAAGAGATAAGGGGAAACAATACATGAATAACTATAAAAGACAACGAACCTGGATCCAAAACATACAATGGGTCGAGTTTAAGCCAGAAACGCTATATAACCCCCGAATGTAACCACCAAACCACCCCCAAATGTAACCACCAACCCACTCCCCGTCCACAACCAAGTCCCCTCACCCAGAAATATCAACCTTATCCAAACACTATCCCCCACCTTCAACCCCAGTATATATATCACCTCATCCCATTTGCCTAAACCTGAGGTGGTTATTCCTGAAGGCACGAACTTGTGCATGATGGTTATAACACCCGAAACCTAACTAAATCTTGTGGTGTCGGTAGTTGAAGAGAAGGGAAATTCACTGAAAAAAGGGTTGCCTGATACCCAAGTTGCGAAGAAAGGACCATCCCCCATGGGAGAGTATGATCCCAGTCAATATATTGTGGTTTCTGACCAACCAAAGCCAACGATCATACTATTGGACTCACTCTACATAAATGTTGTTGGAGAAAATGGGCTTGAACAAAGTCTTGATGACTTAGCAGAGATGGAGGAAGACTTAGAGAACCTCTATTTCTTTGAGGAAGATGATATGGGAAGTGTGTAGATTGGATAGTGGAATCCGAGCCAGCCTGAATCTAGCCATGGGTGGTTAAGCAGTGAAGAGGAATCTGACACAAACGATAACCAACAAAAAAGAAAATAATCAAGATTAAAGGAAAGAGGACCGAAGGAAAGGGTCCAAAAGAAGAAGAAATTGACGGAAACAACAAGTGAGAGGACATAACTATCGTTGAAAGAGAATGAGTGCTGGAACAATTTCAAAAAGAGAGAATGGAGGAGATACAGAGATCAAAACTAGCCTGGGAACAGGTGAAAGGAAAAGGAAAAGAGGATGTCGAATCAGGGGAGAGCAATGTCAAAATTGAAGAAAAGTCTGAATGGGAATCTGGTAACAAAGAGAAGATGCTAAGGAAACTAAAACATTATCGAGAAACAAAAATTGAGTCAGTCACAGAGGAGAAGCAACATACCGATAGAGCATGGACTCAAACAAGGAAGAAGGATATCCTTTCGGGAATCTACCTAAACTCGCTATATCTACCTAATGGCGGAAGACGCAATGTGAACATGATTCGGGTAGAGCCAGACAATGGCCCAGTAATGATTGCTGGAGAATGGTGGGAGGACATTGATCTAAGCTTTGCTTGCACCAATGAAGGGTGGGGGACCAGCACCCCTAACAATACCTAGTACATGGAAGAGATCAATTACATGACAAGAAGTGGTCGCTATTTTAAACCCCCATCCCTAGACCAAGGAAAAACCTCCGGGAAAGAACCAAGAAGATGAAAGAGAAGGAGATAGAAGAAGACTTGGTGTTGAGGCAACTTAAGAAAATCCAGGTAGATATTTCAATTTGGGGGTTGCTAATGGCTTCCTAGGAACACAGGCAAGCATTACTAGAGGTGCTAAACAAGACCACTAGAGTGTGGAGAATTCCTACCTCGAAACTAGAAGACCAAGGAGAGAGTGGAGAAACCTCAAAGAAGCCGAAATCCACTTTTGTTCAGATGAAAAGAGAGCCCACGTAGTGTTCTACCTTTTTAACAAAGTAAGTAGGGTGAAGAAATCACTAGATCTTGGTGTTTTTGTAGAGAGAAGGTAAGTTTTAGAGAGAGAGAGTGTGTCTAAATCTAGGGTTTTTGGACTATTTAGAGAGAGTGAAATGAAAAAGTAACCAAAAAAGGTGGTTCTACGATCTGATATACGAATAGTTTGCTCAAGCGCAAGATGTGTCGCTCGAGCGACTAGACACAATAAGCTTTACCGCTCGAGCGTAAGAAGATTTGCTTGAGCGCAGAATACAAACTCCCAGTAGTTTTACAGACAAAGGTTGTCGTTCGAGCGTATGAAGCTTCGCTTGAGCGAAGAATGCAAACTCCCAGTAGTTTTTGCAGGCCTGCAAAAGTACTGGATGTTCACAAAGACCTCTCGAGCGCAAGAAGTGGCACTCAAGCGAAGGAACAAAAATCTGGGTAGCAAAAGTTTGAAAAACAAGTGACCAACTTGTTCCAAACACAATCAACACATCCCAAAAGCCAAACTCAAAAAGAGATAAGGGGAAACAATACATGAATAACTATAAAAGACAACGAACCTGGATCCAAAACATACAATGGGTCGAGTTTAAGCCAGAAACGCTATATAACCCCCGAATGTAACCACCAAACCACCCCCAAATGTAACCACCAACCCACTCCCCGTCCACAACCAAGTCCCCTCACCCAGAAATATCAACCTTATCCAAACACTATCCCCCACCTTCAACCCCAGTATATATATCACCTCATCCCATTTGCCTAAACCTGAGGTGGTTATTCCTGAAGGCACGAACTTGTGCATGATGGTTATAACACCCGAAACCTAACTAAATCTTGTGGTGTCGGTAGTTGAAGAGAAGGGAAATTCACTGAAAAAAGGGTTGCCTGATACCCAAGTTGCGAAGAAAGGACCATTGAATGGCATACTCAATGCACATGACGCTATATAGCGTACACAACGCACATATGACGATGAACATACACCAAAGGCATAATCAAGGCATACACAATGCGACGATCAAGCATGCGACAACATGGACATGGCATACATAATGCAAGATGGACTTAAACTAAAATGAATAGGCCTCAGCCACACTCAAATCAGTGGCCATACATGATGAAAATGAAGCAACAACACACATGCAAACATGCACAAATGCAAGGGACCAAACCTAAGGCACAAAGTGCAACTCCACCAAAGCATGGTAAGCATGAAATATGGCATACAATCACTTATTTTCCAGCTCTAAAATGACATGCAAGATGGTCCCGAATCATGCAAACACCTCACACAATGCATGCTAGATGGCCCGAATACCGAAACTAGTGAAGCGTATTACACTAGAGGTACACAAAGCAATGTACAAATGGAAAAACCAGCCCTAAATAGACCCTAGGTAGGTCCAAGATAGTGGGAAAAGTGGATTAAAATGATGGCTCGAAAGGCATGAAAATGAAGCTCATGCAATGGTCCAAAAACGAGGCATACAAGCACGACTCTCAAACGCATTTAAAGATTGGAAAACATGGGAATATGGCATACATGTAAGCTCTGAAATATGATGCACAATGGCCCTAAAACATGGAAACACCACAACATAAGCATGCAATAGGCTCCAAAACTCAAAGCTAGGCAAGGGTATTGAACTACAACCATGCATAGCAAGCATCATTCGACCATGAGGCATAAAAACAGAGCTAAGGAAGTCCAAAACATGCACAAAATCAGTTTAGAACATGGCAAAAATATGCTAGAATCAAATTCCAAAACAACATGCATTACAAGCTAGTGAAGAGGATTTACACTACAAGCATGTGAAGCATTCAAGAGGCCACTAAACCAGCATAAGACCGAGGTATGAAATTCCAAATAAAGCCCAAAAACCCACTAAAACATGGTCAATGCTTGCAAGAATGATAGGCTCCTTTGATAGGCTATAAAAAGGGTTGTTCTACACATGGAAGATGGACACCCAAAATGGAAAAATGGGCTCTGGAAAGAGCCTATGCAGGTCCTAAAACCCACCAAAAATGGCCTGAAACATGGCTTGGAAGCATGCAAATAAGGGCTCATTTGTTAGGCCAAATATGGTAGTAAACATGACAAGGGGTGAGAGGGTCACCCCTCTCTGATTTTGGTTCTCAAAACAGCATGCTAGCCACTAAAAATCCACTAGATTTCAGTGGCTAATAGATCAAACAAAGGTCAATGCAAAGGCCCTAAGGCATGGCTCAAAATAAGATGAAATGAAGCATGCAAGGGGGTAGACGACCCCCGATAGAAAAATGGTCTTAAACAAACATGTTAAGCACCTCAAAATAAGAATTTTTTTAGTTTACACTGAAGCTCAAATATGCTTGAAAATAAAGCTAAAAGATGAAGCAAAACAATGCTTAAAAGAGGGAAATAAGTGTTACCCTTGTAGCCAAGAACTCCAGCAGCTTATGGACCAAAAATACAGCTCCTTAGGACCTCTTAAGACCCTCCAAGAAGCTTAGGTTGGTGTTGGAGGTGTTAGGCTAAGAGGTAGTGAGCAAAGGGGCAAGAACTTAGCACTTTTGAGCCCCAAAATAGCGATACAAAGGGAGAGATATATATTTGCCTTAACCAAAATTTGAACCTTTTCCAATGAGGGAGAGGGTCTCTGTTATAGCCAAAGGGGTCCAAAGCTTCTCAAAGAAGCTAAAACACAAGCTTGAAGATCCTCCATACACATGTATGGAGGATCCATTCTGTGCCTTCTAACTGGTACAGCTGGCAACAACTCACAGAGACAGAACTGAGGGAGGCAGGCCGACCAGTTCAAGTGGTCGGCCGACCACTTGCCCTGGTCGGCCGACCAGGGTCAAAAGGTTCAAGTCTCAAAAGCTGGTTGGCAGCCTCCTAGGGTGGTCTCCTCACTCAATGCAAGCTAGTGATGTGGTGGGAGACCAGTAAATGTGGCTTAAAAATCAGGGAGACCAGTTACCTGACAAGAAAAACTTGTCGGCAGGGAAAAGTGGTCTCCAAGAAGAAAAGGTGGTCTCCCACCCTTGTACCACCTTCCAAACAATGAAAATAGGGTCCATGCCAAAAATGAACCAAGACGGATGCAAAACGAGGGTTCGGGGGTCAAAACGCACAGCCGAGTGCCCCGAAAACTGACTGTTAAGCATCGAAAGTGCCGTGCGACCACGAAGGTGGTCTCCCGGGCCACAGTGTCCCTCTAGAGAGAGAAAACAAGGTCTGTGCCAAAAACTGGAGCAAACGGAGAAAGTTAAGCTATCCCGAACCGAGGCACACGGCCGACGGCTCTGAAAATCAGAAACTGGTCTCCAAACGGGAACAGTGGTCTATGACCACAAAAAGTAGCCTACGGCCACTGAGAGATGGTCTACGAGACCTCTCCCTCCCTTCGGGAAGAGAAAACAAGACCTGGTTCGCAAACCGAGGCAAAGCACAAAAGAGTCCCGAGGTCCGGAGGCAAGGCTCTCAGCCGAGACTCTGTAACCTCAGAACGAGCACAACATGTGTCATCACTGAGCGCTCAATCGATGACGTCTGAGTTTTAAGGTTAGTCAAAAATAGGGTGTCTACAAACGTGTTTCATGTTAGTATGCTTCGGAAGTACAAGCCGAATCCATCGCATGTATTAGATTGGACCGACTTAGAGGTTGATGAGGATGCCTCGTATAAGGAGAGACTGGTGCGGGTCTTGGATAGATGGGATCAAGTCTTGAGAGGCAAGACCATTCCCTTGGTAAAGGTTTTGTGGAAACATCATGGAGTGAAAGAAGCCACTTGGGAATGTGAGTTGGAGGTCCGTGAAAAATATCCGGGTATGTTTGTTGATGTGTAATCTTGTATTGGGAATTTTGTAATATTGATGAACTTTAAGAGCATGGGATATGTCTTAAGTTGTAAAACATTGTATATGTTTTGATTTATGAAAGTATTATGGAACTGGCCTTGAAATGGAAGTTTATTTTAACATCGCATATGCTAATTTTGTTTTAGAAATGCAAATATATTATTGGCATTGAATGTGAAATTGAATTGTGGATTATGTATTGAAATTTGTTGAATGTCAAGGAAATCATGTTAATAATGCATATTGAGTTATATATATTGTAATTTGCCTCTTGAAAAGAGATGGGATGACCGGTAATGGGTCAGGTTTTGGAATGTTGGTTGGTAATGTTATTGAGAATTGAGAAAAACTTGTTTTTGAAAACTTGTACTTAATTTCAGGGGTGAAATTCCTTAAGGAAGGGAGGTTATAGCGATCCCTATTTTTCCTTCCTTATTTACTGTATTCCGGACTCGGTTCCGTTGATAGTTGTGGTTGTCTGTATTTCATTTCCGTCCTTTAATGCTTTGGATTGGAGTTTAGAAATGTCTTGGGCGTGTTTCGAACAGGTTGGTTGAGCTTTAGTCCCATTTCTTGTTGCCCAGATTTTTTGTGGTCCGCTCGAGCGGATCCCTTCGCACTCGAGCGAAGTTTGCACACCTTCAGTAGTTTGTCCGTCTGCAAAAGTACTGCAGATGTGTCTTTCACGCTCAAGAGGATTTCCTTACGCTCGAGCGGGTCGCGCTCGAGCGAGTATCCTTGCGCTCGAGCGGGTGTTCTTTGTCTGTAAAAGTACTGGAAGAGTGTAATCTACGCTCGAGCGGGTTTCCTTTTGCGCTCGAGCGGGTGTGTTTTGCAGTTGTGTCTTGACGCTTGAGCGGGTATTCTTCCGCTCGAGCGGGTTCAGTTTTTGTGCTTGACGCTCGAGCGTCCTATTCTCCACTCGAACGAACTAGTCGTATATCAGATTGCAGCTGGGTGATTTTAAATCACTTTTCACACTTTCTTTCTCTCTCTTACTTTTCAAAACCTCCTTTGGAGAGCACCTCACTCTAAAACTCCAACTTCTCTCTAGGATTTAATCTAGTAGGAGTGAGCTTCTATCCTTGAGCCTTTGTAAAAAGTGTGGAGCTTGTTGAGGGCTACAATTTGATCCGAAAATGTTGGGGTTTGGAGCATTCGAATTTCTTCATCTTCCTCCTTTGAGCTCCAAATTTGAGGTAGGGATAACTACTCATTTTTATGAGCTTTAACATAGATGTTGAACTTTTTGTATAAATGGTTTGATTTGGGAAGTTAGGATTGGTGATGTGTTATATTGGAAAGAGGGGTTTTGTTCTTTTGATTCAAACATATGTGTTTTGGGTCTAAAAAGGGAGGTTATTGATGTTGTTGATAATATTTGGACCTTTGGGTCAATGTTGAGAAAATGGGAAAAATGCCATGTTTGGGTATATTTGGATCATTAATGTAATTAATGACATTTATTATGGGAATATGAAATTGAGTGGAAATAATGAAATTGACTCAATATAAGGTAGAATGGTGGAGTTGGATTCATTAATCACTCACCTTTGAAAATGTTGATAAATTATTTGTTGATATAATTATTGTGTGTTTAGAAATAATTACTTTGAGCTATCGGTGGAGGATAGTCTTGATTGTTGTAGACGTTGCATGATGATTAGGCAAATTAAAACTAATCGGTTGTATGTCATTGATTATGATGAATGGAATAATACATCAAATTTGTGTATTGATTGAACATGTATATGATAAATGCTTATATACATTGTGTTGTGTGGGAGGAGATAGGGGATGTACTCCACGGTTTAGGGGAAGATAAGGGATGGACTCCTAAACCGGATATTGTTTGGAAGGAGATAGGGGATGTACTCCATTGATACAGCAAATATGTGTATCTATTGAAGTATTGATACAGCAAATATGTGTATCCATTGTGAAGTTTGGAATTGTTTTATGTAATATTAATACAGCAAATATGTGTATCTATTGTGATGTATGAAAGTATTTTTGATATGAGATGTAATCTCACCCAAATTGTTTGGCCAGGTTCTGAGCCACGATTATAAATTGAGAATCGGTTAAGTAAAGGAAAGAGAAATGAAACACGGATATATGTGTCATGTAATTGAAATGAATTATGAATTGATTTATGTGAGTTAAACATTTATCAAATACTAATGTTTTAGTTATTGCTCATATTATGTTTAGCATATCTCTACTGGGCGTTGGCTCACACTATATGGGACATCATTTTTAGGTGCATGTGCTATGCTACCTCCAAGGACGTAGCTTGGGAGGCTTGAGGCTGTTAGACCCTTTTTGTTGTTTTTGTTGTATTACA
This sequence comes from Camellia sinensis, assembly GCF_004153795.1. Taxonomy (NCBI): domain Eukaryota; kingdom Viridiplantae; phylum Streptophyta; class Magnoliopsida; order Ericales; family Theaceae; genus Camellia; species Camellia sinensis. The sequence continues at coordinate 503,892 of NW_021025159.1, forward strand.
TGTCTATCAAGCCAAGGGCTTATTTTGTGTAGAGTTAGTACTCTCCTTTTGTAACCAAGTGTTGACTTGGAAAGTTGTAAGCCTATATGGCATTTACTTTTGTTGTCAACATGTAATACTTTTGTAATGAATACTCTGATGAATGAAATTATGCTTTATTCTCTTATGTCTAAGAATGTCAAGATTGTATGATTTATGGGTTTATTTTGAGGGCATTACAATTTCCCATTCACCCGATAATGGTTTTGAGCAACCAAATATACAACGTGAATCACAACGCGGCATAGAACGCGTTACCACTTAGACCCGCCAAAATAGACGCACGAGTCCCACCAATATAATAGACTAAAGTTAGGAAAAAATTTTATTTTTACCCAGAATTTTTCAACCATTTCCAACAAATTGTTATACAGTAGGGATTACTTTTAGGTGTGAATGTATTTTATGGAAAAACTTGCATGTTTGATTATGATGCTTGCATTTAGACACGACCCTGTGCATTGAGGTACATGAAATATTATTGGCCATTCAGATTTGCCAGCTCTAAGGTTGTGTTTTTCTATCCCGATCTAATCATGGTCGATTCTCATTATTGAATCTATTGATAACCTGACTAGTAAATCTGTTTGTCCAAAAAAAAAAAGGGTGAAAAATTTATTGAGAATTTGATTATGTGGGCTATCTTTTTTTAATAAAAAGGAGCTTCTATGATGAAGGAGGTAATGTGGACTATCTTGTACATTATTTGTAGCCGTCTGTTCATCTCAAACACATAGCCCAACTACCACCTTGAGGCATGGACAACACATAGCCCAGCCAACACCTAGAAGTATTGTCTGCTTTGGCCTAAGCATGATAGCTGGCAACCCGCACGAATTTATTCCTTTGATTTTCCAAGGACGTCTCCACAATGGAAGTGTCCAATGCTATCTTATAAGTCTATTCTAAATATTATCTACAATCGATGTGGGATGGCAACACATATTTCAAACAAGATAATTGAGAATATTATCCCCAATCGATGTGGGGTGGCAACCCATATATTTGAAACAAATGATATAATAACAAATATATAGCTTGGACATGAACTTTGAATACATCATATTAATATTTTTCCAAACTGGTGTCATTCAATAGTCAATTTTATTGAATTATTTTAGAAAATTTGAAGTTATTTTCAAATTTTCAAAACTTTAATTTATATTTCTTTATTTAACTTGATGAAACTTTGTCCCACGTAAAAAAGAAAGGACAAAAATAATGTATTAATAAATGAAGTTTTCAAAATAATTTTGAAATCAAAGAGGCTTGATGATTTAAACCAAAATAACATTTTGACGGTGGAGGTATTGCTAATCAAGAGTGATAAAAAAAATTATTAAAAAATCTATGTCAATAAATTTTTAATTTAACTTCACAAATGGTTGATATATATATACATAGATATATTTTTAATAAACTTAAATAATTTGATAGATATAGACTGTTAGTTTTTAAAATTTTAATCATATAATATAATCTTATGAAATCAAATAGAAATCTCGACATGATCGATCAAAATTCTAATATTTAGAGCTTGTTTGGTATAAGGGTTTTTGATGAAAATAGTCAAAATGTCAAAACATCCAATCACATCACTTTCTTTACTTTTTACATATTTTCTTAAAACATAAAAAAATCAATTAAAATAATCAACTCCCAAATAACCCCTAATGTCATTTTTCACCTCTCCATTTATTTATATTAATCGTAACTAATAGATTAAAATTTTACAATACATATGGCACGTTTGTTTGTTTGGTGAGTGCTACATATGAACTAATATTCATTTCATCAACTTTTTTCTATTATAATTTGAACTCACAAAATGATTACAGAGGTGTGAATCAAAATGATAAGCAAATAAGTCTAAAAAATTAAGGCTCCGTTTGGAAAGCCTCTCAAAATATGGTTCCACCCATTGATTTGAGTGTGTTGTTTGTTTGGAACTTTCAAATCATAATTCTACACCCATTTCTCAAAACTCAATTTAAAACATAATTATTACTTTTCAAAACTCATAATCAAACAAATAATTCAAAAACTCTTTTCGAAACTCAATTCAAATCAATATTTTAATTTTTTAAATATTTTAAATATTTTAATTTTTTAAAAATATTTTAATTTTGTTAAGATTTTAAATATTTTAATATTTAAATATGTTATGCATTTTTTAATTTTTTTGAATATTTTTAAATATTTTAATTTCAAAATATTACGATTCTCATTTTTTAAATTTTAAAATATTTTATAAAAATAAATTCAAACCCTATCACACTTCGTTCACTTAGTGTATCCATCACACTTTATTTACTTCATTTACCTTTAGTGTATCTATCATACTTTGATCACTTAGTGCATCTATCACACTTTGTGTTCATTTTTAGTGTATCTATCATACTTTGTTCACTTAGTGCATTTATCACACTTTGTGTTCACCTTCTGTGTATCCATCACACTTGTTCACTTAGTGCATCTACCACACTTTGTGTTCGCCTTTTGTATATCTATCATACTTGTTCACTTAGTGCATCTATCATACTTCGTGTTCACCTTTAGTGTATCTATCATACTTGTTCACTTAGTGCATCTATCACACTTCGTGTTCACCTTTCGTGTATCCATCACACTTGTTCACTTAGTGCATCTATCACACTTTGTGTTCACCTTTAGTGTATTTATCATACTTTGATCACTCAGTGCATCTATCACACTTTGTGTTCATTTTTAGTGTATCTATCATACTTTGTTCACATAGTGCATCTATCACACTTTGTGTTCGCCTTTAGTGCATCTATCATACTTGTTCACTTAGTGCATCTATCACACTATGTGTTCACCTTTTGTGTATCCATCACACTTTGTATCCATCACACTTGTTCACTTAGTGCATCTACCACACTTTGCGTTCGCCTTTTGTATATCTATCATACTTGTTCACTTAGTGCATCTATCACACTTCGTGTTCACCTTCAGTGTATCTATCACACTTGTTCACTTAGTGTATCTATCACACTTCGTGTTCACCTTCAGTGTATCTATCATGCTTGTTCACTTAGTGCATCTATCACACTTTGTGTTCACATCTGGTGTATCCATCACACTTGTTCACTTAGTGCATCTACCACACTTTGTGTTCGCCTTTTGTATATCTATCATACTTGTTCACTTAGTGCATCTATGACACTTCGTGTTCACCTTTCGCATATCCATCACACACTTTGTGTTCACATCTTGTGTATCCATCACACTTTTTCACTTAGTGCATCTATCACACTCTGTGTTCACAACTTGTGTATCCATCACACTTGTTCACTTAGTGCATCTATCACACTCTGTGTTCACCTTTTGTGTATCCATCACACTTTGTTCACTTAGTGCATCTATCACACTTTGTGTTCACCTATTGTGTATCAATCACACTTTGTTCATTTAGTGCTTCTATCACACTTCGTGTTCACCTATTGTGTATCCATCACACTGGTTCACTTAGTGCATCTATCACACTTCGTGTTCACCTATTAGTGTATCTATCATACTTGTTCACTTAGTGCATCTATCACACTTTGCGTTCACCTTTTGTATATCTATCATACTTGTTCAGTTAGTGCATCTATCACACTTCGTGGTCACCTTTTTTGTATCCATCACACTTTGTTCACTAAGTGCATCTATCACACTTTATCTATACTGCACTCGCTTTGTGTATCTATCGCACATGCTTACTCACTCTGTGTATCTATCACACCACGTTCACTTTGTGTATCTATCACACATGCACACTCTATTCGCAGTGAGAATTGCAGTAATTCTCTTACACCCTTTCTGCATGTAATGTAGTTAGATTTGTGTATGCTTGCTTAAAACTGTTGCATGTTATGCTTTGTTACAGCTTTCTTTGCGTGATCATAAGTTATGACCGGCTTTGTGCATGTCTCTTGCATTTTGTCCTTACCTGCGGGCACATCTCTTGTTTATCTCGCCTGTTTGTCTAAGTCTTCGGCCTTGTCAAAAATGCGTCGTCTCTGGGCTTTAACATTCACTCCCGTCACTTATGACCTTCGAGTTCTATCAAAGAGGGGCAACTATAGACACCCCATTTTTGACCGACCTTAAGACTTAGACGTCATCGATTGAGCGCTTGGTGATGACACATGTTGTGCTCATTCTGTGGTTACAAAGTCTCGTGTAACGCCCTCAAAATAATAACATTAAACCCATCAGTTAAGGCATGCATTTACATATAAACTAACCACATTCCTTTATTCCGTAGAGTTCCATTACATAAGTATTACATGTTAACATCATAACAAAATGCCCTACGGGCTTACAGCTTTCCAAGTTAACACTTGGTTACAACAAAGAGTACTAACTCGTTTACACATTAAGCCCTTGGCTTGAAGTTACATGTAATACATCAAAAGTAAAACAATTACACTATGTCCGCCTCTAGCCTCCCAAGCTATGTCCTTGGAGGTGGCATGCTACCTGTACCTGAAAATGATATTCCCATATAGGGTGAGCCACAGCCCAGTAGAAATACACTAAACCAACCATGAACAATGACTAAAAGATTAGCAAAAAAATGGCTCGTCTCTGGGATTTGACACTCACTCCCGTCTCACTTATGACCTTCGAGTTCTGTCAAAGAGGGGCAACTATAGAAACCCCATTTTTGACCGACCTTAAGACTTAGACGTCATCGATTGAGCGCTTGGTGATGACACATGTTGTGCTCATTCTGTGGTTACAAAGTCTCGGCTGAGAGCCTTGCCTCCGGACCTCGGGACTCTTTTGTGCTTTGCCTTGGTTTGTGAACCAGGTCTTGTTTTCTCTTCCCGAAGGGAGGGAGAGGTCTCGTAGACCATCTCTCAGTGGCCGTAGGCTACTTTTCGTGGCCGTAGACCACAGTTCCCGTTTGGAGACCAGTTTCTGGTTTTCGGAGCCGTCGGGCGTGCGCCTCGGTTTGGGACCGCTTAACTTTCTCCGTTTGCTCCGGTTTTTGGCACACACCTTTGTTTCCTCTCTCTAGAGGGACACTGTGGCCCGGGAGACCACCTTCGTGGTCGCACGCCACTTTCGATGCTTAACAGTCAGTTTTCGGGGCACCCGACTGCGCGTTTTGACTCCCGAACCCTCGTTTTGCATCCGTCTTGGTTCATTTTTGGCATGGACCCTATTTTCATTGTTTGGAAGGTGGTACAAGGGTGGTAGACCACCTTTTGTTCTTGGAGACCACTTTTCCCCGCCGGTCGATTTTTCTTATCAGGTAGCTGGTCTCCCTGACTTTTGAGCCACATTTACTGGTTTTCCACCATATCACTAGCTTGCATTGAGTGAGGAGACCACCTTAGGAGGCTACTAACTAGCTTTTGAGACTTGAACCTTTTGACCTTGGTCGGCCAACCAGGGCAAGTGGTCGGCCGACCACTTGAACTGGTCGGCCTGCCTCCCTTAGTTCTGTCTCTGTGAGTTGTTGCCAGCTGTGCCAACTGGAAGGCACAGAATGGATCCTCTATACACGTGTATGGAGGATCTTCAAGCTGTGTTTTAGCTTTTTTGAGAAGCTTTGGACCCGTTTGGCTATAAGAGAGGCCCTCTCCCTCATTGGAAAAGGTTCAGATTTTGGTTATGGCAAATATATATCTCTCCCTTTGTATCGCTAATTTGGGGCTCAAAAGTGCTAAGTTCTTGCCCCTTTGCTCACTACCTCTTAGCCTAACACCTCTAACACCAACCTAAGCTTCTTGGAGGGTTTTGAGAGGTCCTAAGGAGCTACATTTTTGGTCCATAAGCTGCTGGAGTTGCTGAGCTACAAGGGTAACACCCTATTCCCTCTTTTGAGCTTTATTTTGCTCCATCTTTTAGCCATACTTGCAAGCATTTTCGAGCTTTGGTGTAAACTAAAAAAAGTCTTATTTTGAGGTCCTTAACATGTTTGTTTGAGATCATTTTTCTGTTGGGGGTCATTTACCCCCCTTGCATGCTTCATTTTTCCATATTTTGAGCCATGCATTAGGGCCTTTGCATTGACCATTGTTTAGCCTTGTAGCCACTGAAATCTAGTGGATTTTTAATGGCTAGCATGCTATTTTGAGTGCCAAAATACCCTCTCTCCCCTTGTTTTGTTTCCTAGCATATTTGGCCTAACAAAGGAGCCCTTATTTGCATGCTTCCAAGCCTTGTTTCAGGCCTTTTTTGGTGAGTTTTAGGACCTGCATAGGCTCTGTCCAGAGCTTTTTTTTCCATATTGGGTGTCCATCTTGCATGTGTAGAACAACCCTCTTCATAGCTTATCAAAGAAGTATGTCATTCTTGCATGCATTGACCATGTTTCAATTAGTTTTTGGGCTGTATTTGGCATGTCATACCTCTGAATTTTTCTGGTTTAGTGACCTCTTGAATGCTTCATATACTTGTAGTGTAAACCCTCTTCACTGGCTTGTATTGCATGTTGTTTTGGTCTTTGATTCTAGCACTTTTTGGCCATGCCTTAAACTGATTTTGTGTATGTTTTGGACTGCCTTAGCTCTGTTTTTATGCCTCATGATCGAATGATGCTTGCTATGCATGGTTGTAGTGTAATACCATTGCCTAGCCTTGAGTTTTGAAGCCTATTGCATGCTTATACTGAGGTGTTTTCATGTTTTGGGGCCATTGAGCATGTCATTTCAGAGCCTATACTTGTGCCATATTCCCATGTTTTCCACTATTTAAATGTGTTTGAGAGTCGTGCTTAAATACCTCATTTATGGGCCATTGCATGAGCTTCATTTCCATGCCTTTCGAGTCATCATTTTAGTCTATTTTCCTACTGTTTTGGGCCTGCATAAGGACTGTTTGGGGCTAGTTTGGTCATTTGTGCATTGCTTTGCATACCTCTAGTGTAATGCACTTCACTAGTTTCGGTATCTGGGCCATCCAGTATGCATTGTGTGAGGTATTTGCATGATTTGGAGCCACTCTGTATGACATTTCAGAGCTGGAAAATGTGTAATTGTATGCCATATTTAATCCATTGCCATGCCTTAGTAGAGTTGCACTTTGTGCCTTACGTTTGGTTCCTCGCATTGTGCATGTTTGCATAAGTGTTGTTGCCTTAATTTCATCATGTATGGCCACTGATTTGAGTGTGGCCGAGGCCCATGTATTTTAGTTTAAGTCTATCTTGCATTGTGTATGCCATGTCCATGTTGACGCATGCTTGATCGTCGCATTGTGTATGCCTTGATTATGTCTTTGTGTATGTCCATCGTCATATGTGCGTTGTGTATGCCATATAGCGTCATGTACATTGAGTATGCCATTCGTAGTTCATAGCATTGCGTATGCTAGTTGCACCTTTGCATGTCATTCCTTGCATGTTTGCATGTCTTTTAGGATTGCATGCTAGTTGTTACATTGTGTCTGCATGCCATGCCATTCTAATTGTTGCATAGTATTTAGAGTAGGGTTTAGTCCAAACACGAGAAATGAGGGACGTTTCGTACTCAAAGTGACGAAACGTGCTTCGATTCCCAGTCGTCGACACTCTTGATTACCCATGATGGAGTTGTGGTTTTAGTTGCTTATATGTGCATTTCTGTCCCATTGAGTCGTGCAATTCGATTCTCGGCCATCATGCATCGGGATGCGTGATTGGTCCCGAGATCGAGGACTGCACTGCCTAGGCTTACGTAATGATGGGAGAGTGGTCGTGCACACATGTGTTGCAACTACCTTGCTTTCTCTCTCTCTGCCTTTGTTGCAGAAAATCCAGAAACTGGTCGGCCGACCAGCTTTTCTAGCAGGCCGATCACCCCTTTTGGTTTTTCCTGCAGAGGTGGTCGGCAGGTGGTCTCCATGCCCATAAGCTGGTCAGCAGCCTTCCACAGATTCCCAGGGTGGAGTTTCAGCCTTCTGGAGTTTTGTGCAAGTTTCTGAGTTAATTGCAAACAAAAAGGCGAGTTGGAACATCGCGATGGATTCCGAACAGGCGACTCGAGCATGCATGCATCCTTATACATTTGGAACAGAGCTGAGCAGTCCATTTCATGTAGCTTGCATGCTAATTTATTTGCTTCCTTAGTTTAATTTGTTAATTAATTAATGTTGTGTAATATTTAGCTGTAATTCGTTATTCATTTCAGTGTGTAATAACTAGTTTAATTAGCTTAGATTAGCATGATCACCCGCCTAGGCGATATTTTTAGAAAAACATGATCACCCGCCTCAAATGCCAAAGGCCTCCTCCTACGGTCGGGCATAACTCTTTTGGCGACTCTGGGCTGTAACAAGCCTCTTACGGATAAGCTCAACTTTCTCCGTCGTTTCCCTCACCAACTCCAGCCCAACAAAAGGTGCATTCACCCACCTCGGCCCAACAAACTGGAGACCTACACGGTCGGCCATACAAGGCCTTAAACGGTGCCATACCGATACTTGACTGAAAACTGTTGTATAGGCAAACTCCACCAAGGGCAAGTGCCTCTCCCACGACCACTAAAGTCAAGCACACAACCTCGAAGCATATCCTCAAGGATCTGAATAGTACGCTCAGAGCCCCGTCAGTCTAAGGATGATAAGCCGTGCTAAAGGTCAATCTAGTGTCACAGGCACTCTGCAAACTTCTGCACACACCTAAGCAGTAAAACGAGGGTCTCTATCTGAGACGATCGTTACTGGGACCCCGTGCAATCTCACTATGTCCCGAATATACAAGTCGGCAAGATGATCTACCGAATCTCTCACGCGCAAGGGAATGAAGTGTGCCAACTTAGTCAACCGGTCTACAACCACCCAAATAGCATCACTACCCCGCTGAGTTCTCGAAAGACCTACAACGAAGTCCATAGTGACATGCTCCCACTTCCACTCGGCAATAGGCAAGGGTTATGACAAACCCGCTGGCCTCTGATGCTCGGCCTTCACGTGCTGACAAGTAAGGCACTTTGATACGAAGACTGCCACATCCTTCTTCATACCCCGCCACCAAAACTGGCGACCCAAATCACGATACATCTTGGTGCCTTCCGGATGCACCGCAAGGTGTGAATGGTGAAACTCTCAGAGTACCTCCTCTCGGCAAGACTCCGACACAAACAAACGGTCTCGGTATCTCACACTCCGGTCGGGATACATAGACAAACCCTTTTCAACCTTCCCACTGGAGATCTTCTCTCAGAGGGATTCTACCTCAAGGTCACCCCCTTGCGCCTCTAACACTCGAGTCACAAGTGTAGGCTGCGCAATAACAGAAAACAGGCCGTAGCCTCAATGGATTCGCCCAGAAGCAAATCAAACTCGCCAAGTGCACCCAACGTCTCCCACTCCCGGATGGCTATACAAGCAACATCACTAATAGATTTCCTACTAAGGGCATCGGCCACAACATCGGCCTTTCTCGGGTGATAGTGCAACTCGAAATCGTAGTCCTCAATGAACTCCATCCACCTCCTCTATCTCAAATTCAAGTCCCTCTGTGTAAACAGGTACTTCAAACTCTTATGATTCGAGAATACCTCAAATCTCTCACCATAAAGGTAGTGCCTCCAAATCTTCAAGGCAAAAATTACTACTGCTAACTCTAGGTCATGTGTAGGGTAATTTCTCTCGTGTATTTTCAACTGACGTGAGCCATAGGCTACCACTTTTTCCTCTTGCATCAACACATAACCCAAATCCTCTCGTGAGGTATCACAATAAACCACATAACCCAAACCTCTCTCCGGGATAATCAAAACCGGAGCGGTAGTCAATCTAACTTTCAATTCTTGGAACAACTTTTCACAAGTCTCACTCCATACAAATTTGACCCCTTTCTATGTCAATCTAGTCAACGGCGAAGCTACTTTGGAGAAATCTTTCACAAACCGGCGGTAATACCCAGCTAATCCCAGAAAATTGCGGATCTCAAAAACACTTTTAGGCTGTGCCCAATCTTGCACTGCCTCAATCTTGGATGTATCAACAGACACCCCTTCCCCAGAAACCACATGACCTAAGAACTTGACATCTCCTAGCCAGAACTCATACTTCCCAAACTTGGCATACAGCCTATGGGCTTTAAGCAACTCAAGCACCACTCTCAAGTGTTCCTCGTGCTCCTCCTAAGATGGTGAATAAATCAGAATGTCGTCCACAAAAATGACTACAAAACGATCTAAGAATTCCCAGAAGATCTAGTTCATCAAATCCATAAACACTGCCGGTGCATTGGTGAGCCCAAATGGCATTACCAGAAACTCATAGTGGCCATATCGCGTACGGAATGCCGTCTTTGGAATATCCTCCTCCCTGACCCTCAATTGGTGGTAACCCGATCTCAAATCTATCTTAGAGAAACAACGGGACCCCTTCAACTGGTCAAACAAATCATCAATACGAGGCATAGGGTACTTATTCTTAACCGTAGCCCGATTCAATTTCCGGTAATCGATACAACGTCTCAAGGCACCGTCTTTCTTTTTAGCAAAGAGGGTCGGTGCTCCCCATGGTGAAACACTAGGGTGAATGAAGCCCTTATCCAGCAACTCCTAGAGTTGAATCTTCAACTCACTCAACTCGGCTAGGGCAAAATGGTAAGCTGCCATGGAAATCGGTGCCGTGCCAGGCACTAAGTCAATAGAGAACTCGATCTCTCGATGTGGTGGCAAACTCACAAGATCCTCAGGAAAGACGTCCGAGTACTCACAAACCACTCTCGACAATACAGTTTGGGTCTCATCACACTCACCACTCATAAAGCTAGCGAGAAGACCACTAAGCTCACTCCGCCCTCGCGGATCATACACCGGTGGCAACACACTACCAACCCGATCCCCCAAGAAATGGAAACAATCCCCACTCAAGGTACATACTGTGACCCTCTGGCGGTAACAATCAATAATAGCCCAGTATGACGATAGCCAGTCCATACCCAAAATAACATCAAAACCCGACATAGCCATAACTACAAAAGAGAATGGAAGTCGGTGGTCGGCGACCTCTATATCGCACCCTCTACACCCTTGTTTCAAAATTAACTCATCCCCAGCAGGTGATACAACACAAATAGGAGATGCTAACTGCGCCAACTCCAACCCCAAAATAGATGCAAATGTAGCAGATATAAAGGAATGAGATGCACCCGTATCAATCAACACATTGGCAACCAAGTTGCAAAACAAAAAGGTACCTCTCACAACAGATGGAGCCAATAATAGATCTTGCACGGTAACAGCATACACACGCCCTATAGGCCCCTGATCTACCTACTCACCTCTCAGAGCAAAAGACTGTTGCACAAACTGGGACGATGAAGCCCCCTGATTGGCCCTTAAGGCCTGAACTGACTGAGCTGGCTGAAAACTCTGCCTCGACCCAGATGCACCAGATGTGCCACTCAACTGTGGGCAAAATCTCTTCAGGTGCCCTGCCTGACCACACTGGTAGCAAGAAAGCGGCTGGCCTCTGCCCTGACTTTGGCTCTGAGGTCGAGCCGAAGATGAAGCCGCTCTTTGCCTTCCTCCTTTCTGTGGGCAAGCTGGAGAATTGTGGCCCAACTGACCACATTTGTGACAGGTGATGTCTCCCTGGCTGCCTTTCCTAGAGCCTGTACTTGGCACTGGAAAGGTCGATCTAGCAAAAGCACCCTGGGACTGCTGAGGGTTAGGACCCCTCTGCCTGCTACCGTCCCCTTGACCATCCTGACTCCTCTTAGTGCCCCTCATCCTCTCATCCTCTCATCCTCCTCCTGCATCATAATCTCCATATGAGCTGCAGCATCTACAAGGCGCCCATAGTCCCGGGTCATAGAACCCCCAACTCTCATCTTCAGGCCATGCCTCAACTTCCTTTCAAACTCGATACAACGGCGTTCCTCAGACGCCACAAGCTCAGGTGCGAACTTGGATAAGCTAGTAAATGCGGCCTCAAACTCGGCCACTGATAAACTCAGCTGCTTGAGCTGAAAAAAATGGTCCCTCAACTTTTCCCTGACAGTTGGAGATAAGAACTTTTCCTAGAAAGCATCTACAAAAACCTCCCATGTACCACCGACACGACCTCTCATGAACTTCCACCACTGACCCGCATCCCCTTAAGCTGGAAAGATGCCAAGGTCACCTTCAATGCCCCGTCCTCGATGGCAAGCATTTCAAACGTCTTTGTCATCTGTTCGAGCCATTCATCCGCCTTAAGTGGCTCTTTTGGATCACCCACAAACTCGTCTGGGTTACACCGGAAGAGAGCTCCCTCTTCAGAAAGGAGGGCCCTGCCTCAGCAACATGGGCCTAGACCTGATTCTCAGCTCTGAGAATGCCCAAGGATTCCCTCAAAGCTCCTGCCATCTCGCGGGCTAAGGCGCCCATGGCCTGCTGACCTACTGGCTTGGCCACATTGGCCTGACCAACACCCTCTTGCTGCGCCGGAACCTCATCCGATATAGGCATCTCCTGCCTACCACGCCTACCACGTCTACCACCTCGTCTTCGTCTCAACATCCTAATAAAGGTAATGAAGAACATTGGCATATTCACAAATGTGCCGAAGCTATAACACTCGCGTCCTAATGCATGGACAACAGTAATTCACTCCACGTAAGCACATACTCACATAAGTACCTACGAATTTCATTTCTGGATAATGATAGTCCCGAGGCGTTACTAGAGTTCCGGTTAGAAACAGCATTGATCAAGTGCTTTTCCAACAAAACTCACAGAAACCCAAGGATCCAATCAACATCCTAGAAACTAAATCCCATACCCAAATAGTCACATAAACATGTTATCACATAAGCATATAACACTTCGTCTAAGTTTCTATCAAGCGAGACGAACCCATTGTGGTACTAACCACTTCCCGCATACCCAAAGTATTCGAACCCGGTACGCTCTGATACCAAGTTGTAACGCCCTCAAAATAAACCCATAAATCATACAATCTTGACATGCTTAGACATAAGAGAATAAAGCATAATTTCATTCATCAGAGTATTCATTACAAAAGTATTACATGTTGACAACAAAAGTAAATGCCCTATAGGCTTACAACTTTCCAAGTCAACACTTGGTTACAAAAGGAGAGTACTAACTCTACACAAAATAAGCCCTTGGCTTGATATACATGTAATACAACAAAAACAACAAAAAGGGTCTAACGGCCTCAAGCCTCCCAAGCTACGTCCTTGGAGGTAGCATAGCACCTGCACCTGAAAATGATGTCCCATATAGGGTGAGCCAACGCCCATTAGAGATATGCTAAACATAATATGAGCAATAACTAAAACATTAGCATTTGATAAATGTTTAACTCGCATAAATCAATTCATAATTCATTTCAATTACATGACACATATGTCCATGTTTCATTTCTCTTTCCTTTACTTAACCGATTCTTAATTTATAACCATGGCTCAGAACTTGGCCAAACAATTTGGGTGAGATTACATCTCATAGCAACAATACTTTCATACATCACAATAGATACACATATTTGCTGTATCAATATTACATAAAACACTTCCAAACTTCACAACGGATACACATATTTGTTGTATCAATACTTCAATAGATACACATATTTGCTGTATCAATAGAGTACATCCCCTATCTCCTCCCAAACAATATCCGATTTAGGAGTCTGTAGACACCCCATTTTTGACCGCTTTTAAGACTTGGGCGTTACTGATGGTTTACTTGGTGGAGACAGGTGTGCAGGGGAAATGTTCAGTTTCTTCGGCAAGGAGAGAAGCAAATCCTTCAAAACACTTTGTTTAGGAGTTTGGAGTTGAAGAAGAGAGGAAAGGAGAGGAGAAAACTAATTTGGGAGAAGTTCGGCATGAATCCGGGTAGAAGCGAGTCGAGCAGCCCTCGCTGAATCGGGCTTATCTGTCTGTACGCTTGGAGTTTAGCTATGAGACCACCACCATCGGAAAGCTTACTTCCGAGGCTTCATTTTGCACTCAAGAATCTCCTAGAGCCAAGTCCGGGTGGGGGAGATATGATCAGTTGAAGTCGGGCATCATCCCGGTTGGATTGAGTCAATTTCATTATTTCCACTCAATTTCATATTTCCATAATAAATGTCATTAATTACACTAATGACCCAAATATACCAAAACATGGCATTTTTCTCATTTTCTCAACATTAACCCAAAGGTCCAAATATTATCAACAACATCAATAACCTCCCTTTTTAGACCCAAAACACATATGTTCGAATCAAAAGAACAAAACCCCTCTTTCCAATATAACACATCACCAACCCTAACTTTCCAAATCAAACCATTTATAAAAAAAGCTTAACATCTATGTTAAAGCTCATAAAAATGAGTAGTTATCCCTACCTCAAATTCGGAGCTCAAAGGAGGAAGATAAAGAAATTCAAAATACTCCAAACCCCAATATTTTCAGATCAAAATGTAGCCCTCATCAAGCTCCACACTTTTTACAAAAGCCCAAGGATAGAAGTTCACTCTTACTACATCAAACCCTAGAGAGAAGTTGGAGTTTTAGAGTGAGGTGCTCTCCAATGGAGGTTTTGAAAAGTAAGAGAGAGAAAGAAAGTGTGAAAAGTGATTTAAAATCACCCAGCTACAATCTAATATACGACTAGTCCACTCGAGCGGAGAATAGGACGCTCGAGCGTCAAGCACAAAAACTGAACCTGCTCGAGCGCAAGAATACCCGCTCGAGTGTCAAGACACAACTGCAAAACACACCCTGGTTTCAATTCCTTGTTGCTCAGTTTTTAGGCGGTCCGCTCGAGTGGGTCTTCTTGTGCTCGAGCGGGGATTGCACACCCCCAGTATTTCGTGTTCCTGCAAAACTTCTGCAGATGTGATTTTTAGGCTCGAGCGGTAACGCTCGAGCGGGTTTGTTTACGCTCGAGCGGTAACGCTCGAGCGGGTTTGTTGGCGCTCGAGCGGGTAGTACTTTCTGGGTATAAGTTCTGGGAGGGGGAAATCTACGCTCGAGCGGACTGGTTTTCGCGCTCGAGCGGAAGTGCTTTATTCGTGTGTCTTGGCGCTCGAGCGGGCCTTATTGCGCTCGAGCGTGTTCAGATTTTTGTTCTTTGCGCTCGAGCGTTGTGTTCTCCGCTCGAGTGGGTCATACGTATATGAGTTATCCGCTGGGTGATTTTAAATCACTTTTTGCTTTTCTTTCTCTCTCCTACTTTTTCTAAAAACCATTTTTGAGAGCCTCTCTTAGATACTCCCTTCTCTCTAGGGTTTGATCTAGTTAGAGTGTCCTCCTTCTCTTCGGCTTTTGTAAAAGTTGTGTTGATCGTCGAGGGCGTCGTTTTGATCTGAAAATCTTGGTTTTTGGAGCACGTTGGGTTTTGTCATCCTCTCCTTTGGGGCTCCGGATTTGAGGTAGGGATATCCTACTCCTCTCTATGGATTTTGTCTTTAAATTTTAGTATTTTGAGATGTTGGGGTTGGTTTGGTAATTTTGTGAGAGTTTGGGGTCTTTGTGTTTTGAATATTGTTCCAAATAAGGACAATTGAAGATATCGCTGCTCTATTTTAGAGGTAAAGTCGTCAATTTGATAAAATGTGACTTTATAATAAGTGTACATTGACATAGGTAGCTATTAAGTTCCTGGCATAGACTGGAGAAAATAGGCAACTCTGGAATAAAATTGCTGATGAAATCTGCAAGAATGCTGACAAACTTTATAGGATGATTGCAGAGGCATTTGGCATACTTTCTGAGCCCACCAAGGTCTGTTAACTGCAAGGTCATTGCAACTTCTTGTGGTTTTTGTGAGCATCACTTATGTTTTAACATTTGTGTTCTTACTTTATCCTTTCAACATCATCTATGACATTGCTAGTCTTTACATTACATGTTTTAGGCTTTATCAATCTTAATTTTTTCAAGTTGCATTAAGACTAAGCTCTCTAGACAGTTAAATCTTGATTGGGTGGGTTTGAAATTTTCTTTTTTAGTAGCTTTTTTGCTTTTGTAGAATCTAAAAAAGCTGATAAATTTGGTAATTGTTAAAAAATTGCTTTATTTCTTAGTGCTAACAGG
>NW_021025159.1:520175-535644 GCF_004153795.1 Camellia sinensis
AAATATTTTTAAAATATTTTAAAAATTAAAATATTGATTTGAATTAAGTTTTGAATTATGTGTTTGGTTATGAGTTTTGAAAAGTAACAATTCTGTTTTAAATTGAGTTTTGAGAAATGGGTGTAGAATTATGATTTGAAAGATCCAAACAAACAACACACTCAAATCAACGGGTGGAACCATATTTTGAGAGACTTTCCCAACGGAGCCTCAATTTTTGAGACTTATTTGCTTATCATTTTGGTTCGCACCTCTGTAATCATTTTGTGAGTTCAAATTATAATAGAAAAAAGTTAATGAATTGAATATTAAGTTCATATGTAGCACTCACCAAACAAACAAACGTGCCATATGTATTGTAAAATTTTAATCTATTAGTTACGATTAATATAAATAAATGGAGAGGTGAAAAAAGACATTAGGGGCTATTTCGGAATTGATTCTTTTAATTGATTTTTTTTATGTTTTAAGAAAAGATGTATAAAAAGTAAAAAAGTGTTCTGATTTGATGTTTTGACATTTTGACTATTTTCATCAAAAACGCTCATGCCAAACAAGCTCTAAATATTAGAATTTTGATCGATCTTGTCGAGATTTCTATTTGATTTCATAAGATTATATTATATGATTAAAATTTTAAAAACTAACAGTTTATACCTATTAAATTATTTAAGATATATATATATATATATATATCAACCATTTGTGAAGTTAAAATAAAAATTTATTGATGTAGATTTTTTAATAATTTTTTTTTATCACTCTTGATTAGCAATACCTCCACCGTCGAAATGCTTTTTTGGTTTAAATCATCAAGCTACTTTAATTTAAAAATTACTTTGAAAACTTCATTTATTAATACATTATTTTTATCCTTTCTTTTTTATGTGGGACAAAGTTTCATCAAGATAAATAAAGAAATATAAATTAAAGTTTTGAAAATTTGAAAATAACTTCAAATTTTCTAAGATAATTCAATAAAATTGACCATTGAACGACACCAGCTTGGAAAAATATTAATATGATGTATTCAAAGTTCATATCCAAGCTATATATTTGTTATTATATCATTTGTTTCAAATATATGGGTTGCCATCCCACATTGATTGCGGATAATATTCTCAATTATCTTGTTTCAAATATGTGTTTCCATCCCACATCGATTGTAGATAATATTTAGAATAGACTTATAAGATAGCATTGGACACTTCCATTGTGGAGGCGTCCTTGGAAAATCAAAGGAATAAATCCGTGCGGCTTGCCAGCTATCATGCTTAGGCCAAAGCGGACAATACTTCTAGGTGTTAGCTGGGCTATGTGTTGTCCATGCCTCAAGGTGGTAGTTGGGCTATGTGTTCGACATGAACGGACGGCTACAAATAATGTACAAGATAGTCCACAATACCTCCTTCATCATAGAAGCGCCTTTTTATTAAAAAAGATAGCCCACATAATCAAATTCTCAATAAATTTTTTGACCCTTTTTTTTTTTTCTTTTGGACAAATAGATTTACTAGTCAGGTTATCAATAGGTTCAATAATTAGAATCGACCATGATTAGATCGGGATAGAAAAACACAACCTTAGAGCTGGCAAATCTGAATGGCCAATAATATTTCATGTACCTCAATGCACACGGTCGTGTCTAAATGCAAGCATTATAATCAAACATTCAAGTTTTTCCATAAAATAATTTCACACCTAAAACTAATCCCTACTGTATAACAATTTGTTGGAAATGGTTGAAAAATTCTGGGTAAAAACAGAATTTTTTCCTAATTTTAGTCTATTATTTAGGTGGGACCCGTGCGTCTATTTTGGCAGGTCTAAGGGGTAACGCGTTCTATGCTGCGTTGTGATTCACGTGGTAAATTTGGTTGCTCAAAACCATTATCGAGTGAATGAGAAATTGAAGCCAAAGTGAGCTCCATGGAAATGGAGTTTTGGTGGAAGTTATAACGATCCCGGTTTTTCCTTTTTGTATTTGTTGTATTCCGGACTTCGGTTCCGTGGAGTTGGTGGTTGTATATCTTGTTATCATCCTTTAATTCCCTATGTTTGAGTTTTAGGATGTGTTGGGCGCGTTTCGAATAGGTTGGTTGAGCCTTGGTCTCATTCCTTGTTGCCCAGACTTTTGGTAGTCTGCTCGAGCGGATCCTTTTTGCGCTCGAGCGGAGTTTGTTTTCGTTGTTGGTCCGCTCGAGCGGGTCCCTTTGCGCTCAAGCAGAATTTACACACTTCCACTATCTGTGCCTCTGCAAAACTTCTACAGACGTGTTTTTCATGCTTGAGCGGGTTTCCTTACGCTCGAGCGGGTCGCGCTCGAGCGGAGTGTTCATTTTCTGTGAAAGTTCTGGGAGAGGAGAATCTACGCTCGAGTGGACTGGTTTTCGCGCTCGAGCGGATGTGTTTTGTTTTTGTGTCTTGGCGCTCGAGTGGGCCTTATTGCGCTCGAGGTGGGTCCAGATTTTTGTGCTTGACGCTCAAGCGTTCTGTTCTCCGCTCGAGCAGGAGAGTCGTATATCAGTTAGCAGCTAGGCATTTTTGAATCACTTTTCAATTTTCATTCTCTCTCTTACTTTCTCAAAAACCGATTTTGAGAGCTCCTCTCTCTAGAATCTCCCTTTTCTCTAGGGTTTGATTTAGCTAGAGTGATTCACTCCCTTGGTGTCTTTGTAAAAAGTGTGTTGATCGTTAAGGGCTACATTTTGATCCGAAAAGTTTGGAGTTTGGAGCACTTTGAGTTTGGTCCTCTTCTCCGTTTGAGCTCTAACTTCGAGGTAGGGATATCCTACTCCATCTTATGAGGTTTGTCTTTAAATTTTGGCATTTTGATATGTTGGGGGTTGTCGGGTAATTTTGAGAAAGTTTGAGGTCCTTGTGTAATTTTCAAAAAAGGGGTTTTCAAGTTTAAAACCCATATGCTTGCGATGTGTTGGAAAATGGAATTATATGTTGGATCATTGATGGAAATGGAGCCTTAGGGTTGATGTTGAGAATATGGGGAAAAGCCCTAATTGTTATGGTAAATTAATTTGTATAATTAATTTAGGAAAATGAGAAATTGAATAGGAAATATTCAAATTTTGTCGGGTAATTTTGAGAAAGTTTGGGGTCCTTGTGTAATTTTCAAAAGAGGGGTTTTTATAGCGATCCCGGTTTTCCCTTTCGTGTTTAACTATAATCCGGATTCGATTTCGTAAGGGTGCCGTTGTCTTATCCTCTTTCCACCCCTTCCTCTTTGTGTTCGAGCTTTGGGTCGTGTTGGGCAAGTTGGGAATAAGTTGGTTGTGTTTTAAAACGTAGAATCTTCGCCCAGTTTTTGGTCTCTCCGCTCGAGCTGCACTTTTGACGCTCGAGCGGGGAAATCACCCATCCAGTATTTCGTCTGCAGCGGTAGACGCTCGAGCGGGGGATTGGCCGCTCGAGCGGGAGTTTGTGTCTGACGCTCGAGCGGGGAGTTTGACGCTCGAGCGGGAACCATGTCTGTATAAGTTCTGGGAGCGTGCATCTGCCGCTCGAGCGGGGGACTGGACGCTCGAGCTAGTATCTGTGAGTGACGCTCGAGCGGGGATTTTGCCGCTCGAGCGGGGCGACTTTTATATAAAGCCGAGATCCGACTTTTTTGTTCACTTTTCAACATCCTTTCTCTCTCCTACTTTCCCAAAAAGCTATTTTGAGAGTTCCTTTCACTAAAACCCTAACTTCTCTCTTAGGATTGATCTACTAGGAGTTGTTTTCTCACATTGGGCCTTTACAAAAGTTGTGTTGATCGTCGAGGGCTACCTTTTAATCTGAAAATTTCGAGATTTGGAGCATTTCCGTTTCTTCATCTCCTTCGTTGGGTCCCATTATTTGAGGTAGGGATAACCTACTCCATCTTGTGAGCTTTGTCGTTGAATTTTAGCATTTTGATATGTTGGGGGTTGTTGGGTAATTTTGAGAAAGTTTGGGCCTTTGTGCAGTTTTACAAAAGTTGGGGTTTTTAATCGTATAAAACCTAAATGCATGTTTGGCATGGAAAAGTGAAATTAATGTTAAAACATTAATGAAAATGGAACCTAAGGGTTGTGATGTTAATTATGGAATATGCCCTAATTACATCGGTTAATTAATTTGTATAATTAATTGTTGGAAATGAGGAATTGTGTTAAGAATGTTGAAATTGGGAATGTATGGGACTAAAGAGTATAGTCGAATCTTTTATTACTCATTTAGTTAAAATGTTGATATATTA
Source organism: Camellia sinensis (assembly GCF_004153795.1). Classification (NCBI taxonomy): domain Eukaryota; kingdom Viridiplantae; phylum Streptophyta; class Magnoliopsida; order Ericales; family Theaceae; genus Camellia; species Camellia sinensis. Next base: position 524,413 of record NW_021025159.1, read on the forward strand.
TCCATTTGTGCATTTATTTCCTGCTTAGAAATAATTGTTTGGGCTACCGGTGGAGGGTAGTGTTGATTGTTGTAGACAATGCATGATGATTAGGCAAACTAAAACTAATCAATTGAATGTGTCATAGAGTTTGACAGTTGATAGAATACATTAACTTTATGTATTGGTTGATTGGGCATATGATCAATGTGTTTATATGTATTATGTGTAGACAGTTGATAGAATACATTAACTTTATGTATTGATTGATTGTGTATGTGATTCTGTGTTTATATGCCTTACTTGTGTATGGGAGGAGATGGGGGATATACTTCACGGTTTAGGGGAAGATGGGGGATGTACCTCTAAACCGGTTAATGGTTAATGGTTAATGGTTAAGGGAAGATGGGGGATGGACCCAGGGATGCAGCTCATATGCTCACCCATTGTAGTATTGGATACAACTCATATGCTTATCTATTGAAGTGTTGATACAGCTCATATGTTTATCTATTGGAATGTTGATACAGCTCATATGCTTATCTGTGTAGTATTGAATACAGCTCATATGCTTATTTGTTGAAGTATTGATATAGCTCATATGCTTATCTGTTGTGGTAGTGATATAGCTCATATGCTTATCTGATGAAAAGTTTGTTGAATTTGATATAGCACTAAAATGTATATCATCATTGTTTGCGAAATATGGAAGTAGTTTATGTGCTATTGATACAACACCAAAATGTGTATCCATCCAGGATTTCGAAAATGTTCTAGTGATGAACTATAATCTCATCAAATGTTTTGGCCAGAGTACTGAGCCTTGTTTTCAAACTCGAAGTTGAATAAGAAATGGAAAGTGAATTGTAACATAGACTCGACTGTCATGGAATTGTAATAAGATAAAAATGGAAGTGTAAGTATTGACCATCTATCAGTTGCTAATCGTTTAGGCATTGTTCATAGTTGGTTTAGTATATTTCTACTGGGCTGTGGCTCACCCTATATGGGAACATCATTTTCAGGTACAGGTAGCATGCCACCTCCAAGGACATAGCTTGGGAGGCTAGAGACGGACAAACTTTTGTTGTCTTATTTCCTTTTGGATGTGTTACGTGTAAATTCAAGCCAAGGGCTTATTGTGTAATTGAGTTAGTACCCTCTTTTGTAACCAAGTGTTAACTTGGAAAGCTGTAAGCCCGTAGGGCATTTGCTTTTGTTGTCAAAATGTAATCCTTTTGTAATAAAATACTCTGATGAATTGAAGAATGTGGACTTTTATGTATCAATGCATGTCTCTATATGGATGGGTTTAATGTTGTTATTTTGAGGGCGCTACAGTTTTCAAGTTTAAAACCCATATGCTTGCGATGTGTTGGAAAATGGAATTATATGTTGGATCATTAATGGAAATGGAGCCTTAGGGTTGATGTTGAGAATATGGGGAAAAGCCCTAATTGTTATGGTAAATTAATTTGTATAATTAATTTAGGAAAATGAGAAATTGAATAGGAAATATTCAAATTGGAAAGGTATGGGATTAAAGGGTGAAGTTGGATTAATTTATCGCTCACCTAGACAAAATGTTGATATTTTATCCATTTGGTGCATTTATTTTCTGTTTAGAAATAATTACTTTGGGCTATCGGTGGAGGATAGTCTTGATTGTTATAGACAATGCATGATGATTAGGTAAACTAGAACTAATCAATTGAGTATGCTATCGAATATAGCGGTTGGTATGATACATCAAATTTTGTATTGATTGATTGAACTTGTATAAGATAATTGCTTATATACATTGTTTTGTGTGGGAGGAGATGGGGGATGTACTCCACGGTTTAGGAGAAGATGGGGGATGAACCTCTAAATCGGAAATTGTTTGACATTGATACAAAACTACAATGTGTATCATTTGTGAAGTATGGAGGTGTTCTTGTTTTATTGATACAACACTACAATGTGTATCATTTGTAAAGTATGGAAGTGATTTTATGTGTTATTGATACAGCACCAAAATGTGTGTCCATTATGAATTTCGAAAGTATTTAGTGATGAATTATAATCTCATTAAAGTGTTTGGCCAAGTCCTGAGCCTTGTTTTCAAACTTAGAGTTAAATAAGAAATGGAAAATGAATTGTAACATGGACATGACTGTCATGAAACTGTAATATGATATAAGTTGGAATATAAGTGTGGACCATCTATCGAATGTTATTATTTTAGTCATTGTTTATAGTTGGTTTAGTAAATTTCTACTGGGCTGTGGCTCACCCTATATGGGACATCATTTTCAGGTACAGGTAGCATGCCACCTCCAAGGACATAGCTTAAGAGGCTTAGTGGCTGGGACATCTTTTGTGATTACATTTTTGTACTACATGTATATCAAGCCAATGGCTTATTTTGTGTATTGAGTTAGTACTCTCTTTTTGTAACCCAAGTGTTGACTTGGAAAGTTGTAAGCCTATAGGGCGTTTACTTTTGTTGTCAACATGTAATACATTTTGTAATAGATACTCTAATGAAATGTAATTATGCTTATTTCTTTTATGTCTAAGCATGCCAATATTGTATGAATTATGAGTTTATTTTGAGGGCGTTACATTCCTTAAGGTTGGAAAATGGCTTGTCCCACATTGATTTGGTGGGAAGTTTTGAGTGGGTTTATAAGGCATGGGATTAGACCTTGGGGTATGCCCCAAGGGGTGCCCAAGTTTTGTAGAGAGGGAGGTTATGGGCAAAGTGGGCTTGACCCATTGGATCCAAAAATCACCACATGGACTTGACCCATTGGGCAAAATGGGCTTGACTCATTGTCTTAAATCATCTCTTTTTATACGGTCAAACTTATCGTATGACAAATAAATAATTTGAAATATTTGGAGGGAAAAATAGGGACTTAAGATCTTGTGTGGCTAGATGATTGGCCATACTAATGTCATGCACACAATTTATTAGCCTCTATAGTAAGGTGGTTAAGTAAAAGCCATGGGATATTTTTAAAAATTTAATAATACCATTGTATAGCATACTTCTTATAACTGTGATGTTAATAATATATTTGTAACGCGTTGAATCAAATTGAATTTATTTATTTATTTATTATTTTTTTGGGTATCTATTAAATAATATTCTTAATTTGTTTGTGGGTTCTGTCATTGACTCGAGTTGAGTTGGTATGAATTTACAAATCCTTTGAATTGTGTAGTTTTATTATAGTTGTAGTGTCGTGAACCATTCTATTTAAATTGATAAAAACAAATTATATTACGCCTCGATTTCAACTTCGTAAGGCCCGTTTGGCAAAATTTTTTAGTTTTTATTTTTTGTTTTAATTATTCTTGGATCTTGAGTATTGAATAATACATAATTTTAGGTTCCGTTTGGTAGAGTTTTGTAAATATGATTTGAAAGTATGAGTTGTATTTTGAGTTTGTGAGTTATGGAATTATGATTTGAGTGTAGAAAATTTGTTCGGTTATAGTTTTTGAATAGAGTGTGGAATTGAGTTTTGAAAGTTTGATCTGACATGCGAAGTAAGAAAAAACCAGTTTTGAAAAATATTAATATGATGTATTCAATGTTCATGTCCAAGCTATATATTTGTTATTATATCATTTGTTTCAAATATATGGGTTGCCATCCCACATCGATTGTATATAATATTTAGAATAGACTTATAAGATAGCATTGGACACTTCCATTGTGGAGGCGTCCTTGGGAAACCAAAGGAATAAATCCGTGCGGCTCTCCAGCTATCATGCTTTAGGCCAAAGCGGACAATACTTCTAGGTGTTGGCTGGGCAATATGTTGTCCATGCCTCAAGGTGGCAGTTGGGCTATGTGTTCGACATGAACGGACGGCTACAAATAATGTACAAGATACTCCACAATATCTCCTTTATCATAGAAGAGCCTTTTTATTAAAAATGATAGCCCACATAATCAAATTCTCAATAAATTTTTTCACCTTTTTTTTTTGGACAAATAGATTTACTAGTCAGGTTATCAATAGGTTCAATAATGAGAATCGACCATGATTAGATCGGGATAGAAAAACACAACCTTAGAGCTGGCAAATCTGAATGGCCAATAATATTTCATGTACCTCAATGCACAGGGTCGTGTCTAAATGCAAGCATCATAATCAAACATTCAAGTTTTTCCATAAAATACTTTCACACCTAAAACTAGTCCCTACTGTATAACAATTTGTTGGAAATGGTTGAAGAATCCTGGGTAAAAACAGAATTTTTTCCTAACTTTAGTCTATTATTTAGGTATGACCCGTTCGTCTATTTTGGCGGGTCTAAGTGGTAACGCGTTGTATGCCGCGTTGTGATTCACGTGGTATATTTGGTTGCTCAAAACCATTATTGGGTGAATGGGAAATTGAAGCCAAAGTGAGCTCTATGGAAATGGAGTTTTGGTGGAAATTTCTTAAGGTTGGAAAATGGCTTGTCCCACATTGATTTGGTTGGAAGTTTTGAATGGGTTTATAAGGTAGGGGATTGGACCTTGGGGTGTGCCCCAAGGGGTGCCTAAGTTCTGTAGAGAGGGAGGTTATGGGCAAAATGGGCTTGACCCATTGGATCCAAAAATCACCACACGGGCTTGACCCATTGGGCAAAATGGGCTTCACTCATTGCCTCAAATCATTTCTTTTTATAAGGTCAAACTTATCGAATGACAAATTGTCACCCCCTCAAAAGAATACATAAAACCTATCATTTTAGACATGCCATGATGTACGAGAAATAAATATCTTACTACTAATCAGAGTAGCTCTTACAGAAATATTACAAGCTACTAACAAACAAATGCCCTACGGGCTTACAGTTTTCCAAGTTAACACTTGGTCACAAAAAAAGGAGAGTACTAGCTTAATACATCTTAAGCCCTTGGCTTGTATTTACATATAATACAGCAAAGAAAGCAAAACAACAAAAGCAGTCTGTCTGCCTCTTGCTTCCCAAACTACGCCCTTGGAAGTGGCATGCTTCCTGCACCTGAAAATGGTGTCCCATACAAGGTGAGCCACAACCCAGTAGAAATACACTAAACCAACTATAAACAATGACTAAGATAATAGCGTTCAATGGGTGGTCCGCACTTATTTTCCAATTTATACTGTGTTACAGTTTAACAACAATCATGTCCATGTTACATTCACTTTCCGTTTCTTAACCAATTCTCGATTCATAACTATGACTCAGAGCCTGGTCAAACAACCTATATGAGACAAACACTCATATTAAGCATTTACAATTCGCAATAGATAAGCATACTAGCTATATCAATACATCAACAAATAACCACACAAGCTGTGTCAATACATCAACAAATAAGCATATTAGTTGTATCTGCACTTCAATAGATAAGCATATGAGCTGTATCTGCACTTCAATTTCCGATTTAGAGGTCCAGCCCCTTTCTGCCAATAAACCGTGGAGTACAGCCCCTTTCTCCTCCCACACAAACAATGTATACAAACAGTTATCATATACAACCAATCAATACATAAGGTTAATGTATTATTCCAATCGCTATATTCAATAGTACACTTAATCGATTAGTTTTAATTTACCTAATCATCATGCATTGTCTACAACAATCAAAACTATCCTCCACCGATAGCCCCAAGCAGTTATTTCTAAACAGAGAATAAATGCGCCAAATGGGTAAAATATTGACATTTCAATTTGGTGAGTGATGAATAGCCCAACTGCACCCTTTAATCCCATACATTCCAAATTCCAACATTTTCAATTCCATTTCTCATTTCTCACATTTATTTCACAAATTGATTTAACAATGCAATTAGGGCATTTCCCATAATTAACGAAACAACCCTAAGGTTTCATTTCTATCAACAATCCAACATTCATCTCATCTCTCTATGCCCAAGATGCATATAGGTAATAATAAATAAAACCCCAACTTTGTAAAATTACACAAAGACCCAAACTTCCTCAAAATTACCCAACGACTCCAAACATATCAAAATGCCAAAATTCAAAGACAAAGCTCATAAGATGGAGTAGGATATCCCTACCTCGAAGTTAGAGCTCAAACGGAGGAAAGGACCAAACTCAAAGTGCTCCAAACTCCAAATTTTTCGGATCAAAATGTAGCCCTCAATGATCAACACACCTCTTACAAAGGCTCAAGGTGAGGAAAACACTCCTACTAGATCAAACCCTAGAGAGAAGTTAGGTTTTAGAGTGAGGAGCTCTCAAAAATCGATTTTGGAAAAGTAAGAGAGAGAAAGGAAATGTAAAAAATGATTTAAAATAGCCTAGCTACCAACTGATATACGACTCTCCCGCTCGAGCGGAGAACACAACGCTCGAGTGTCAAGGACAAAAAGCTAGGTACGCTCGAGCGCAAGAAGGCCTGCTTGAGCGCCAAGACACAAGAATAAAGTACATCCGCTCGAGCGCGAAAACCAGTCTGCTCGAGCGTAGATTTCCCCCTCCCAGAACTTATAACAAAAAGTACTACCCGCTCGAGCGCCAGAGTACCCGCTCGAGCGCGACCGCTCGAGCGTAAAGGAATCTGCTCGAGCATAGAAAACACATCTGCAGGAGTTTTGCAGAGGCACGAAATACTAGACGTGTGTAAACCCCGCTCGAGCGCAAGAAGACCAGCTCGAGCGGACCATTCAAAAACTGGACAACAACAATGGGAGCTAAAGCTCTACCAACCTGTAACAACCAGGCCCAACACATTCTAAAACTCAAACAAAAGAGTTTAAAGGTTGACAACACGATAGGCACAACTACCAACTCCACGGAACCGCATCCGGAAAACAACAGAACAGTAAAGGGATAACCGGGATCGCTATACAAATAAATAATTTGAAATATGTGGAGGGAAAAATAGGGACATAAGATCTTGTGTGGCTAGATGATTGGCCTTACTAATGTCATGCACACAATTTATTAGCCTCTATCATAAGATGGTTGAGTAAAAGCCATGGGATATTTTTGGAAATTTAATAATACCATTGTATAGCATACTTCTTATAACTGTGATGTTAATAATATATTTGTAACGAGTTGAATCAAATTGAATTTAATTATTTATTATTTTTTTAGGTATCTGTTAAATAATATTCTTAATTTGTTTGTGGGTTCGGGAATTGACTCGAGTTGAGTAGGTATGAATTTACAAATCCTGTGAATTGTGTAGTTTTAGTATAGTTGTAGTGCCGTGAACCATTCTATTTAAATTGATAAAAACGAATTATATTACGTCTTGATTTCAACTTCGTAAGGTCCGTTTGGCAAAATTTTTTATTTTTTATTTTTTGTTTTAATTATTCTTGGATCTTGAGTATTGAATGATATATAAATTAATTTTGAGACTTATTTGCTTATCATTTTGGTTCACACCTCTGTAATCATTTTGTGAGTTCAAATTATAATAGAAAAAAGTTGATGAAATGAATATTAAGTTCATATGTAGCACTCACCAAACAAACAAACGTGCCATATGTATTGTAAAATTTTAATCTATTAGTTACGATTAATATAAATAACGAACTAAGACATTAGGGGTTATTTGGGAGTTGATTATTTTAATTGATTTTTTTATGTTTTAAGAAAAGATGTGTAAAAAGTAAAGAAAGTGATCTGATTGGATGTTTTGACATTTTGACTATTTTCATCAAAAACCCTCATGTCAAACAAGCTCTAAATATTAGAATTTTGATCGATCATGTCGAGAGTTCTATTTGATTTCATAAGATTATATTATATGATTAAAATTTTAAAAACTAACAGTCTATACCTGTCAAATTATTTAAGTTTAATAAAAAAATATATATATTAACCATTTGTGAAGTTAAATTAAAAATTTATAGACATGGATTTTTTAATAAATTTTTTTTATCACTCTCGATTAGCAATACCTCCACCGTCGAAATGTTTTTTGTTTAAATCATCAAGCCTCTTTGATTTAAAAATTACTTTGAAAACATCATTTATTAATACATTATTTTTATCCTTTCTTTTTTATGTTGGACAAAGTTTCATCAAGATAAATAAAGAAATATAAATTAAAGTTTTGAAAATTTGAAAATAACTTCAAATTTTCTAAAATAATTCAAAAAAATTGACTATTGAATGACACCAGTTTGGAAAAATATTAATATGATGTATTCAAAGTTCATGTCCAAGCTATATATTTGTTATTATATCATTTGTTTCAAATATATGAGTTGCCATCCCACATCAATTGTGGATAATATTCTCAATTATCTTGTTTGAAATATGTGTTGCCATCCCACATCGATTGTGGATAATATTTAGAATAGACTTATAAGATAGCATTGGATACTTCCATTGTGGAGGCGTCCTTGGAAAATCAAAGGAATAAATCCGTGTGGCTTGCCAGCTATCATGCTTAGGCCAAAGCGGACAATACTTCTAAGTGTTGGCTGGGCTATGTCATGTCCATGCCTCAAGGTGGTAGTTGGGCTATGTGTTCGACATGAACGGACGGCTACAAATAATGTACAAGATAGTCCACAATACATCCTTCATCATAGAAGCGCCTTTTTATTAAAAAAGATAGCCCACATAATCAAATTCTCAATAAATTTTTTGACCCTTTTTTTTTTTTTCTTTTGGACAAATAGATTTACTAGTCAGGTTATCAATAGATTCAATAATTAGAATCGACCATGATTAGATCGGGATAGAAAAACACAACCTTAGAGCTGGCAAATCTGAATGGCCAATAATATTTCATGTACCTCAATGCACAGGGTCGTGTCTAAATGCAAGCATCATAATCACACATTCAAGTTTTTCCATAAAATAATTTAACACCTAAAACTAATCCCTACTGTATAACAATTTGTTGGAAATGGTTGAAAATTCTGGGTAAAAATAGAATTTTTTTCCTTACTTTAGTTTATTATTTAGGTGGGACCCGTGCGTCTATTTTTGCGGGTGTAAGTGGTAACACGTTCTATGCCGTGTTGTGATTCACATGGTATATTTGGTTGCTCAAAACCATTATCGAGTGTATGGGAAATTGAAGCCAAAGTGAGCACCATGGAAATGGAGTATTTGTGAAAATTCCTTAAGGTTGGAAAATTTATTGTCCCACATTAATCACCACACGGGCTTGACCCATTGTCTCAAATCATTTCTTTTTATACGGTCAAACTTATCGTATGACAAATAAATAATTTGAAATATGCGGAGGCAAAAATAGGGGCTTAAGATCTTGTGTGGCTAGATGATTGGCCTTACTAATGTCATGCACACAATTTATTAGCCTCTATAGTCAGGTGGTTGAGTAAAAGCCATAGGATATTTTTGAAAATTTAATAATACCATTGTATAGCATACTTCTTATAACTATGATGTTAATAATATATTTGTAACGAGTTGAATCAAATTGAATTTATTTATTTATTATTTTTTTGGGTATCTATTAAATAATATTCTTAATTTGTTTGTGGGTTCCGGCATTGACTCGAGTTGGGTTGGTATAAATTTACAAATCCTTTGAATTGTGTAGTTTTATTATAGTTGTAGTGTCGTGAACCATTCTATTTAAATTAATAAAAACAAATTATATTAAGTGTTGATTTCAACTTCGTAAGGCCCGTTTGGCAAATTTTTTTATTTTTTGTTTTAATTATTCTTGGATCATGAGTATTGAATGATATATAAATTTAATTTTTGAGACTTATTTGCTTATCATTTTGGTTCACACCTCTGTAATCATTTTGTGGGTTCAAATTATAATAAAAAAGAGTCGATGAAATGAATATTAAGTTCATACGTAGCACTCACCCAGAAAACAAACGTGCCGGGTGTATTGTAAAATTTTAATCTATTAGTTACGATTAATATAAATAAATGGAGAGGTGAAAAAAGACATTAGGGGTTATTTGGGAATTGATTATTTTAATTGATTTTTTTATGTTTTAAGAAAAGATGTGTAAAAAGTAAAGAAAGTGATGTGATTGGATGTTTTGACATTCTGACTATTTTCATCAAAAACCCTCATGCCAAATGTAACGCCCTCAAAATAACAACATTAAACCCATCAGATAAGACATGCATTTACATATAAACTAACCACATTCCTTTATTCCTTAGAGTTCCAGTACATAAGTATTACATGTTAACATCATATAACTTCAAATTTGCTAAAATAATTCAATAAAATTGACCATTGAACGACACCAGTTTTGAAAAATATTAATATGATGTATTCAAAGTTCATATCCAAGCTATATATTTGTTGTTATATCATTTGTTTCAAATATGTGTTGCCATCTCACATCGATTGCAAATAATATTTAGAATAGACTTATAAGATAGCATTTGACACTTCCATTGTGGAGGCGTCCTTGGAAAATCAAAGGAATAAATCTGTGCGGCTTGCCAGCTATCATGCTTAGGTCAAAGCGGACAATATTTCTAGGTGTTGGCTGGGCAATGTGTTGTCAAAAAAATAATAAATAAATAAATTCAATAATTATGTCATTCGTTCATTATTTTTAAGATAAGTATGATCCAATCAATTTGATTTGCGGTATGCATGATCTTTTTAAAGAATTTTATAAAATAAACGATTTAAATTATCAAGATAGATTCAAAATAAATTTATAATGACCCGGATTAAACCGTCTAATTATATATCTTAACTACAAAAATATTTTGAAACTCTAATTTGTGAGCTCTACTAATTCTAATGTATATGTAGAGCTTATTTAATGTGATGTTTGTGGGGATATATTTTCTGAGTACCAACACGTGGCAAGGTGACGCCGACGTGTCAGCCGAGGTGCCACGTGTCTTGGTCGTTGTGCCGAGGTCATCTCGGCTAGGCCGATGTTGCCTCCGAAGATATCGGAATCCGAGATAGGCGGATAAGGGACAAGAGTCCTAGAATGAAGAGGGAACTCAACTTGGATATGGACAAGAGTCGTAACCCAATGGCCCAATGGTTGGGTTCAATGGAACGCCGACATGGCCACTAAGAACAGTAAGCTTGGACGTACAGGCTGGCACCAGAAAAATTAAGACAGAATTCATGGTAATTGACACGCCCTCACCATACAATATCATCTTGGGAAGGTTATGGCTGCATACAATGGGGGCAGTTCCCTCAATGTTGCATTAACTACTGCGGTTCCCAACAGAACATGGGATTGAAGAAGTCAGAGGGGATCAACTGCAGGCGGAGAATTGCTCCATGGCAGCAATAAAATCCACCTG
>NW_021025159.1:535779-606480 GCF_004153795.1 Camellia sinensis
CTCGAGTTGGGTTGGTATGAATTTACAAATCCTTTGAATTGTGTAGTTTTATAATAGTTCTAGTGTCGTGAACCATTCTATTTAAATTGATAAAAACAAATTATATTACGTCTCGATTTCAACTTCGTAAGGCCCGTTTGGCAAAATTTTTAAATTTTTATTTTTTGTTTTTTGTTTTAATTATTCTTAGATCTTGAGTATTGAATAATACATAATTTTAGGTTACGTTTGGTAGAGTTTTGTAAATATGATTTGAAAGTATGAGTTGTATTTTGAGTTTGTGAGTTATGGAATTATGATTTGAGTGTAGAAAACTCTTGATTAGCAATACCTCCACCGTCGAAATGCTTTTTTGGTTTAAATCATCAAGCCTCTTTGATTTAAAAATTACTTTGAAAACTTCATTTATTAATACATTATTTTTATCCTTTCTTTTTTACGTGGGACAAAGTTTCATCAAGATAAATAAAGAAATATAAATTAAAGTTTTGAAAATTTGAAAATAACTTCAAATTTTCTAAAATAATTCAATAAAATTGACCATTGAACGACACCAGTTTGGAAAAATATTAATATGATGTGTTCAAAGTTCATGTCCAAGCTATATATTTGTTATTATATCTGTAACGCCCTCAAAATAATAACATTAAAACCCATCGACTTAGACATGCAATGATATAAAAGATAAATATTCTTCTATTCATCAGAGTATTTCCTTACAAAAGTATTACATGTTAACGACAAAAGCAAATGCCCTACGGGCTTACAGGTTTCCAAGTTAACACTTAGTTACAAAAAAGAAGAGTGCTAACTCAATACATAGTAAGCCATTAGCTTGAATTTACATGTAATACATCAAAAGAAAGTAAACAAAACAATCTGTCTGCCTCTAGCCTCCCAAGCTATGTCCTTGGAGGTGGCATGCTACCTGTACCTGAAAATGATGTCCCATAAAGGGTGAGCCACAGTCCAATAGAAATACACTAAACCAGTCATGAACAATGACTAAAAGATTAGCAGTTGATAGATGGTCAACACAGATACATCCACTTATATCACATTCGATTTCATGACATTAAGTCCATGTTACATTTCATTTCCCATATCCTTTCAAATTTTGATTTTTGAAAACAAGGCTCAACACCTAGCCAAATAACTTAATGAGGTTTAGACTCATCTTTAAAACACTTTCAAAATTCATGAGGAATACACATTTTAATGCTGTATCAATAACACATAAACCATTCCCACACTTTGCGAAAGATACACATTTCGGTACTGTATCAACATAACATAGAATCACTTCTATACTTTACAATTGATAGCGATATACATTTTAGTGCTATATCAAATCAATTCAAGCACTTCCATAGGTCTCAAATAATACACATTATAGTGTTGTATTAATGAAACAAAAACACTTCTAGTTCGCAGCCTGATACACATTGTAGTGCTGTATCACTGTCACACAAAATCTAGTTTAGAGGTCCATCCCCTATCTTTTCCTAAACCGCGGAGTACATCTCCTATCTTCTCCCACACAACACAATGTATATAAACATAGATCATATACAATAAATCAATACATAGAATTAATGTATTAATCCAGTTGCCATTTTCAATAGCATACTCAATCGATTAGTTTTAGTTTGCCTAATCATCATACAGTGTCTACAACAATCAAGACTATCCTCCACCGATAGCCCAAAACAGTTATTTCTATATTGAAAATAAATGCACCAAATGGATGTATAATCAACATTTCAACTAGGTGAGCGATAAACAAATCTAACTACACCCTTTAATCCCGTACACCTCCAATTCCAACATTCTCAACTTAATTCCTCTTTTCTTCAAATTAATTATACCAATTAATTCATCAATGTAATTAGAGCATTTCCCATAATTAACATCACAACCCTAAGGTTCCATTTTTACCAATAGACCAATATTGATCTCATTTCTCTATGCCAAACATGCATATACGTTTATATAAACAAAACCCCAACTTTTGTAAAATTACACAAAGGCCCAAACTTTCTCAAAATTACCCAACAACCCCCAACTCATCAAAATACTAAAATTCAAAGACAAAACTCATGAGAAGGAGTAGGATATCCCTACCTCGAAGTTAGAGCTCAAACAGGGAAGTTGAAGAAAACCAAAGTGCTCTAAACTCAAGGATTCACAGATCAAAATGGAGCCCTCGATGATCCACACACTTTTTACAAAGGCTGGAGGATAGTGAGACACTCTAACTAGATCAAACCCTAGAGAGAAGGGAGTTTCTAGAGAGAGGAGCTCTCAAAATATCTTTTTAGAAAGTAAGAGAGAGAGAGAATGTAAAAAGTGATTTTAAAATGCATTTTAAAATACCCAGCTGCCAACTGATATACGACATTCCCGCTCGAGCGGAGAACACAACGCTCGAGCGTAAAGAACAAAAAACTAGGTATGCTCGAGCGCAAGAAGGCCCGCTCGAGCGCCAAGACACAAGAATAAAATACATCCGCTCGAGCGCGAAAATCAGTCCGCTCGAGCGTAGATTTCCCCCTCCCAGAACTTACACCAAAAAGTACTACCCGCTCGAGCGCCAGAGTACCCGCTCGAGCGCCACCGCTCGAGCGTAAAAATCACACCTGCAGAAGTTTTGCAGGGACACGAAATACTGGGAGTGTGCAATCTCCGCTCGAGCGCAACAAGACCCGCTCGAGCGGCACGACCAAAAACCTGGCAACAAGATTTTAGACCAAGGTTCAACCCACCTGTTCAAAACAAGCCCAACACATCCTAAAACTCAAACAAATGGAATTAAAGGACGACAACAAGATAGATACAACTACCAATTCCACGGAACCGAGTCCGGAACACAACAGAACAGTAAAGGGACAACCGGGATCGCTATAAATAAATGGAGAGGTGAAAAAAGACATTAGGGGTTATTTGGGAATTGATTATTTTAATTGATTTTTTTATGTTTTAAGAAAAGATGTGTAAAAAGCAAAGAAAGTGATGTGATTAGATGTTTTGACATTCTGATTATTTTTATCAAAAACCCTCATGCCAAACAAGCTCTAAATAGTAGAATTTTGATCGATCATGCCGAGATTTCTATTTGATTTCATAAGATTATATTATATGATTAAAATTTTAAAAACACAGTCTATACCTATCAGATTATTTAAGTTTATTAAAAATATATATATATCAACCATTTGTGAAGTTAAAATAAAAATTTACTGATGTACATTTTTTAATAATTTTTTTATCACTCTTGATTAGCAATACCTCCACTGTCGAAATGCTTTTTTGGTTTAAATAATCAAGCCTCTTTGATTTAAAAATTACTTTGAAAACTTCATTTATTAATACATTATTTTTATCCTTTCTCTTTTATGTGGGACAAAGTTTCATCAAGATAAATAAAGAAATATAAATTAGAGTTTTGAAAATTTGAAAATAAATTCAAATTTTCTAAAATAATTCAATAAAATTGACCATTGAACGACACCAGTTTGGAAAAATATTAATATGATGTATTCAAAGTTCATGTCCAAGCTATATATTTGTTATTATATCATTTGTTTCAAATATATGGGTTGCCATCCCACATCGATTGTGGATAATATTCTAAATTATCTTGTTTCAAATATGTGTTGCCATCCCACATCGATTGTAGATAATATTTTGAATAGACTTATAAGATAGCATTGGACACTTCCATTGTGGAGGCGTCCTTGGAAAATCAAGGGAATAAATCCGTGCGGCTTGCCAGCTATCATGCTTAGGCCAAAGCGGACAATCCTTCTAGGTGCTGGCTGGGCTATGTGTTGTCCATGCCTCAAGGTGGTAGTTAGGCTATGTGTTCGACATGAACGGATGACTACAAATAATGTACAAGATAGTCCACGATACCTCCTTCATCATAGAAGCACCTTTTTATTAAAAAAGATAGCCCACATAATCAAATTCTCAATACATTTTTTAACCTTTTTTTTTTTTGGACAAATAGATTTACTAGTCAGGTAATCAATAGATTCAATAATAAGAATCGACCATGATTAGATCGGGATAGAAAAGCACAACCATAGAGCTGGCAAATCTGAATGGCCAATAATATTTCATGTACCTCAATGCACAGGGTCGTGTCTAAATGCAAGCATCATAATCAAACACTCAAGTTTTTCCATAAAATACTTTCACACCTAAAACTAATCCCTATTGTATAACAATTTGATGGAAATGGTTGAAAAATTCTGGGTAAAAACAGAATTTTTTCCTAACTTTAGTCTATTGTTTAGGTGGGACCTGTGCGTCTATTTTGGCGGATCTAAGTGGTAACGCGTTCTATGCCGCGTTGTGATTCATGTGGTATATTTGGTTGCTCAAAATCATTATCGGGTGAATGAGAAATTGAAGCCAAAGTGAGCTCCATGGAAATGGAGTTTTGGTGGAAATTCCTTAAGGTTGGAAAATGGCTTGTCCCACATTGATTTGGTGGGAAGTTTTGAGTGGGTTTATAAGGCATGGGATTGGACCTTGGGGTGTGGCCCAAGGGGTGCCCATGTTTTGTAGAGAGGGAGGTTATGAGCAAAATGGGCTTGACCCATTGGATCCAAACCCAAGTTTTGTAGAGAGGAAGGTTATGGGCAAAATGGGCTTGACCCATTGGATCCAAAAATCATCACATGGGCTTGACCCATTGGGCAAAATGGGCTTGACTCATTGTCTCAAACCATTTCTTTTTATACGGTCAAACTTATCGTATGACAAATAAATAATTTGAAATATGTGGAGGGAAAAAGAGGGACATACGATCTTGTGTGGCTAGATGATTGGCCTTACTAATGTCACGCACACAATTTATTAGCCTCTATAGTAAGGTGGTTGAGTAAAAGCCATGGGATATTTCTAAAAATTTAATAATACCATTGTATAGCATACTTCTTATAATTGTGATGTTAATAATATATTTGTAACGAGTTGAATCAAATTGAATTTATTTATTTATTATTTTTTTGGGTATCTGTTAAATAATATTCTTAATTTATTTGTGGGTTCAGGCATTGACTCGAGTTGGGTTGGTATGAATTTACAAATCCTTTGAATTGTGTAGTTTTATTGTAGTTGTAGTGTCGTGAACCATTCTATTTAAATTGATAAAAACAAATTATATTACGTCTTGATTTCAACTTCGTAAGGCCCGTTTGGCAAAATTTTTTAGTTTTTATTTTTTGTTTTAAATATTCTTGGATCTTGAGTATTGAATGATATATAAATTTAATTTTTGAGACTTATTTGCTTATCATTTTGGTTCACACCTCTGTAATCATTTTGTGAGTTCAAATTGTAACAAAAAAAAGTTGATGAAATGAATATTAAGTTCATATGTAGCACTCACCAGACAAACAAACGTGCCATGTGTATTGCAAAATTTTAATCTATTAGTTACGATTAATATAAATAAATGGAGAGGTGAAAAAAGACATTAGGGGTTATTTGAGAATTGATTATTTTAATTGATTTTTTTATGTTTTAAAAAAACATGTGTAAAAAGTAAAGAAAGTGATGTGATTGGATGTTTTGACATTTTGACTATTTTCATTAAAAACCCTCATGCCAAACAAGCTCTAAATATTAGAATTTTTATCGATCATATCGAGATTTCTATTTGATTTCATAAGATTATATTATATGATTAAAATTTTAAAAACTAACAGTCTATACCTATCAAATTATTTAAGTTTATTAAAAATATATATATATATATCAACCATTTGTGAAGTTAAAATAAAAATTTATTGACGTAGATTTTTTAATAATTTTTTTTATCACTCTTGATTAGCAATACCTCCACCGTCGAAATGCATCAAGCCTCTTTGATTTAAAAATTACTTTGAAAACTTCATTTATTAATACATTATTTTTATCCTTTCTCTTTTATGTGGGACAAAGTTTCATCAAGATAAATAAAGAAATATAAATTAAAGTTTTTAAAATTTGAAAATAACTTCAAATTTGCTAAAATAATTCAATAAAATTGACCATTGAACGACACCAGTTTGGAAAAATATTAATATGATGTATTCAAAGTTCATGTCCAAGCTATATATTTGTTATTATATTATTTTTTTCAAATATATGGGTTGCCATCCCACATCGATTGTGGATAATATTCTCAATTATCTTGTTTCAAATATGTGTTGCCATCCCACATCGATTGTAGATAATATTTAGAATAGACTTATAAGATAGCATTGGACACTTCCATTGTGGAGGCGTCCCTGGAAAATCAAAGGAATAAATCCGTGCGGCTTGCCAGCTATCATGCTTAGGCCAAAGCGGACAATACTTCTAGGTGTTGGTTGGGCAATGTGTTGTCCATGCCTTAAGGTGGTAGTTGGGCTATGTGTTCGACATGAACGGACGGCTACAAATAATGTACAAGATAGTCCACAATACCTCCTTCATCGTAGAAGCGCCTTTTTATTAAAAAAGATAGCCCACATAATCAAATTCTCAATAAATTTTTTGACCCTTCTTTTTTTTTTGGACAAATAGATTTACTAGTCAGGTTATCAATAGATTCAATAATGAGAATCGACCATGATTAGATCGGGATAGAAAAACACAACCTTAGAGATGGCAAATCTGAATGGCCAATAATATTTCATGTACCTCAATGCACAGGGTTGTGTCTAAATGCAAGCATCATAATCAAACATTCAAGTTTTTCCATAAAATACTTTCACACCCAAAACTAATCCCTACTGTATAACAATTTGTTGGAAATGGTTGAAAATTCTGGGTAAAAATAGAATTTTTTCCTAACTTTAGTCTATTATTTTGGCGGGTCTAAGTGGTAATGTCACGCCCTCAAAATAAACCCATAATATCATATAGTCAAGTTGCAGGAAAGAGGCATTATATTACAATCATCAGAGTATCCTTACAAAATGTATTACACGTTGACAACAAAAATAATTGCCCTATAGGCTTTCAACTTTCCAAGTCAACACTTGGTTACAAAAGAGAGTACTAACTCGAATACATATTAAGCCCTTAGCCTGAATTTACATGAAATACATCCAAAGAAAACACAACAATAAAATAGTCTGTCTGCCTCTAGCCTCCCAGGCTGTGTCCTTGGAGGTGGCATACCATCGGTACCTGAAAATGAAGTCCCGTATAGGGTGAGCCACAGCCCAGTAGAAATACACTAAACCGACCATAAGCAGTGACTAAAACAATAGCATTAGATAGATGGTCCACACTTATATTCCAATGTATACCATGTTACAGTTTCATGACAATCATGCCCATGCTATATTTCCCCTTCCATTCCTTATTTGTCATCAAGTTTGAAAACAAGGCTCAGGGTCTGGCCAAATAATTTAATGAGATTGTAACTCATCACTAAAATACTTTCGAAATTCATTATGGATACCCAGTTTGGTGTTGTATCAATAACACATAAAACCACTTTCACACTTCACAAATGATAATGATATACATTTTAGTGCTATATCAAATCAAACAACACTTCTATAATCCACACCTGATACACATAGTAGTGCTGTATCAATGTCACACAAAATCCAGTTTAGAGGTCCATCCCCCATCTTCCAATAAACCGTGGAGTACATCCCCCATCTCCTCCCACACAAAACAATGTATATAAGCAATTATAATATACAAATTTAATCAATCAAGGCAAATGATGCACATTTTAGTATTTTATCGAATCAATTCAAACACTTCCATATTCCACACCTGATACACATGGTAGTGTTGTATCAATGTCACACAAAATCCGATTTAGAGGTCCATCCCCCATCTTCCAATAAACCGTGGAGTACATCCCCCATCTCCTCCCACACAAAAACAATGTATATAAGCAATTATCATATACAAGTTCAATCAATCAATACAAAATTTTGATGTATTATACCAACCACCATACTCGATAGCACACTCAATTGATTAGTTTTAATTTGCCTAATCATCATGCATTGTCTACAACAATCGATACTATCCTCCACCAATAGCCCAAAGCAGTTATTTTTAAACAGAAAATAAAGGCACCAATTGGATAAAATATCAATAGTTTGTCTAGGTGATCCAACTACACCCTCTAATCTCAAACCTTTCCAATTTGAATATTTCCTATTCAATTTCTCATTTCCCTAAATTAATTATACAAATTAATTTATCATAACCATTAGGGCTTTATACCATATTTACAATACCAACTCTAAGGTTCCATTCCCCATCAACAATCCAACACCAGGTCCATCTTCCAATGTATTACATACATAACGGTTTATATGTTTGAAACCCCATCCTTTGAAAAAATTACACAATGACCCCAACAACTTTCACAAAATTACCCAACAACAACCCCCAACATATCAAAACGTCAAAATTCAAAGACAAAGCTCATAAGATGGAGTAGGATATCCCTACCTCGAAGTTAGAGCTCAAACGGAGGAGAGGACCGAACTCAAAGTGCTCCAAACTCCAAACTTTTCGAATCAAAACGTAGCCCTCGACGATCAACACACTTTTTGTAAAGGCCAAAGGGTAGAAGAACACTCTAACTAGATCAATCCTAAGAGAGAAGGGAGATTCTAGAGAGAGGAGCTCTCAAAAATGGTTTTTCAGAAAAGTAAGAGAGAGAGTGGAAGTTGAAAAGTGATTCAAGAATGCCCAGCTACCAACTGATATACGCATGATACGCTCGAGCGGAGAATAGAACACTCAAGCGTCAAGCACAAAAACTGGACCCGCTCGAGCGCAAGAAGGCCAGCTCGAGCTCCAAGACACAAGAACAAAATACATCCGCTCGAGCACGAAAACTAGTTCGCTCGAGCGTAGATTACCCCCTCTCAGAACTTTCGCAGTCAATGAACACCCCGCTCGAGCGTCAACAAACCCGCTCGAGCGTGGCCCGCTCGAGCGTAAGGAAACTCGCTCGAGTGTGAAAAACACATCTGCAGAAGTTTCGCAGAGGCACAGATACTGGAAGTGTGAAAACTCTGCTTGAGCGTGATATGGTCCGCTCGAGCGTACAACCAAAGATCCAAATCCGCTCGAGCGCAAAGGTACCCGCTCGAGGGTACCACCAAAACTCTGGGCAACAAGGAAAGGGACTAAGGCTCAACCAGCCTGTTCGAAACATGCCCAACACATCCTAAAACTCAGACATACAGAATTTAAAGGATGACAACAGGACATACAACCGCCAACTCCACGGAACCTAAGACCGGAACACTGTACATAAAGGGGACAAACCCGGGATCGCTATAGTTAACGTGTTCTATGCCGCTTTGTGATTCATGTGGTATATTTGGTTGCTCAAAACCATTATCAGGTGAATGGGAAATTGAAGCCAAAGTGAGCTCCATGGAAATAGATTATTATTTTTTTGGGTATCTGTTAAATAATATTCTTAATTTGTTTGTGTGTTCGAGCATCACTCGAGTTGGGTTGGTATGAATTTACAAATCTTTTGAATTGTGTAGTTTTATTATAGTTGTAATGTCTTGAACCATTCTATTTAAATTGATAAAAACAAATTATATTACCTCTCGATTTCAACTTCGTAAGGTCCGTTTGGCAAAATTTTTAATTTTTAATTTTTTGTTTTAATTATTCTTGGATCTTGAGTATTGAATGATATATAAATTTAGGTTGCGTTTGGTAGAGTTTTGTAAATATGATTTGAAAGTTTGAGTTGTATTTTGAGTTTGTGAGTTGTGGAATTATGATTTGAGTGTAGAAAATTTGTTTGGTTATGGTTTTTGAATAGAGTGTTGAATTGGGTGTGGAATTGAGTTTTGAAAGTTTGATTTGACATGTGAAGTAAGAAAATTTTTTTGGTTATAAGTTTTGGAAAGAGTTTTCAAAACTTAATTCAAATTATTATAACTCATAACAAAACATACTAATTTCACACTATTGAAAATTTTGATCAACACTAATAACGAAACTCTTTTTAAAATTCAATTAAAAAAAATTATTATTAACAGAAAATAACATTAATCAATTTTTTAATTGAAAATACTACAAAGGAAATAATTTTTTTTTCAAATAAATATTCAAAAAATTTAAATAATCTAAAAAATTTAATAAGTGAAAAATTAAAATAACAACTCAAAAAATTTAAATCGTAAAAATTTAAATACTTTAAATATTCAAAAAATTTAAATAATTTAAAATGTTAATCTGTAACACCCTCAAAATAACAACATTAAACCCATCCATATAGAGACATGCATTGATACATAAAAGTCCACATTCATCTTATTCATCAGAGTATTTCATTACAAAAGTATTACATGGTTACAACAGAAGCAAATGCCTTACGGGCTCACAGCTTTCCAAGTTAACACTTGGTTACAAAAGAGAGTGCTAGCTTAAATACACATTAAGTCCTAGGCTCAAATCTATATGAAATACAATCAAGAAGGAATAAGGCGACAAAGGTATGTCTGCCTCTAGCCTCCCAAGCTATGTCCTCAGAGGTGGCATGCTACCTGTACCTGAAAATGATGTTCCCATATAGGGTGAGCCACAGCCCAGTAGAAATATACTAAACCGACTATGAACAATGCCTAAAAGATTAGCAACTGATAGATGGTCAAAACTTACACTTCCATTTACATCTTATAAAAATTCCATGACAGCCAAGTCTATGTTACAATTCACTTTTCTTTTCTTATTCAACTTTTAGTTTGAAAACAAGGCTCAGTACTCTGGCCAAAACATTTGATGAGATTTTAGTGCTATATCAAATCAAACAAACTTTTCAATAGATAAGCATATGAGCTATATCACTACTACAACAGATAAGCATATGAGCTATATCAACATTCCAATAGATAAGGATAAGCATATGAGCTGTATCAACACTTCAACCGATAAGCATATGAGCTGTATCAACACTTCAACCGATAAGCATATGAGCTGTATCAACACTTCAACCGATAAGCATATGAGCTGTATCAACACTTCAACCGATAAGCATATGAGCTGTATCAACATTCCAACAACCGGTTTAGAGGTACATCCCCCATCTTCCCCTAAACCGTGGAGTACATCCCCCATCTCCTCCCATACACAAGTAATGCATATAAACACAGAATCACATATGCAATCAATCAATACATAAAATTAATGTATTCTATCAACCGTCTACACATAATGCATATAAACACATTGGTTACATGCACAATCCACAGATACATAAAGTTAATGTATTCTATCAACCGTCATACTCTATGACACATTCAATTGATTAGTTTTAGTTTGCCTAATCATCATGCATTGTCTACAACAATCAACACTACCCTCCACCAGTTGCCCAAAGCAATTATTTCTAAACAGGAAATAAATGCACACGTGGATAATATACCAACATTTCAACTAGATGAGCAATAAAAGATTTGACTACACTCTTTAGTCTCATACATTCTCAACTTCAACATTCTCAATCCAATTCCTTGTTTTCTTCAATTAATTAAATGCATTAATTAATTAAACCAATTAGGGCAAATTACCATAATTCACAAAACAACCCTAAGGTTCCATTTCCATCAATGTCCCAACATTAATCTCATTTCTCTATGCCTAACATGCATATAGGTTTATATATTTAAAACCCCAATAATTTAAATATTCAAAAATTTTAAATAATTTCAAATATTAATATTTTAAATTTAAAAACAACTCTACACTCAAATCGTAACCAAACACATAAAACAAAAGTCAATTATGAAATTATTTTTAAATCGCATAGGCAAACGCATAACTCGAAACTCCATACGACTTTCACAACTCTACACCTAAATCGTAACCAAATACATAACAAAAAAATTAAAATACTTAAAAATATTTCTATAAAATAGAGTTTGAATTTATTTTAATAAAATATTTTAAAATTTAAAAACTGAGAATCGTAATATTTTGAAATTAAAATATTTAAAAATATTCAAAAAATTTTAAAAATGCATAACATATTTAAATATTAAAATATTTAAAATCTTAACAAAATTAAAATATTTTTAAAATATTTAAATATTTAAAAAATTAAAAATATTGATTTGAATTGAGTTTTTAAAAAAGTTTTGAATTATGTGTTTGGTTATGAGTTTTGAAAAGTAACAATTCTGTTTTAAATTGAGTTTTGAGAAATGGGTGTAGAATTATGATTTGAAAGATCCAAACAAACAACACACTCAAATCAACGGGTGGAACCATATTTTGAGAGACTTTCCCAACGGAGCCTCAATTTTTGAGACTTATTTGCTTATCATTTTGGTTCGCACCTCTGTAATCATTTTGTGAGTTCAAATTATAATAGAAAAAAGTTAATGAATTGAATATTAAGTTCATATGTAGCACTCACCAAACAAACAAACGTGCCATATGTATTGTAAAATTTTAATCTATTAGTTACGATTAATATAAATAAATGGAGAGGTGAAAAAAGACATTAGGGGCTATTTCGGAATTGATTCTTTTAATTGATTTTTTTTATGTTTTAAGAAAAGATGTATAAAAAGTAAAAAAGTGTTCTGATTTGATGTTTTGACATTTTGACTATTTTCATCAAAAACGCTCATGCCAAACAAGCTCTAAATATTAGAATTTTGATCGATCATGTCGAGATTTCTATTTGATTTCATAAGATTATATTATATGATTAAAATTTTAAAAACTAACAGTCTATACCTATCAAATTATTTAATTTTATTAAAAATACATATATATCAACCATTTGTGAAGTTAAAATAAAAATTTATTGACGTAGATTTTTTAATAAATTTTTTTTATCACTCTTGATTGGCAATGCCTCCACCATCGAAATGCTATTTTGGTTTAAATCATCAAGCCCCTTTGATTTAAAAATTACTTTGAAAACTTTATTTATTAATACATTATTTTTATCCTTTCTTTTTTACGTGGGACAAAGTTTCATCAAGATAAATATAGAAATATAAATTAAAGTTTTGAAATTTTGAAAATAAATTCAAATTTTCTAAAATAATTCAATAACATTGACCATTGAACGACACCCGTTTGGAAAAATATTAATACGATGTATTCAAAGTTCATGTCCAAGCTACATATTTGTTATTATATCATTTGTTTCAAATATATGAGTTGCCATCCCACATCGATTGTGGATAATATTCTCAATTATCTTGTTTCAAATATGTGTTGCCATCCCACATCGATTGTGGATAATATTTAGAATAGACTTATAAGATGGCATTGGACACTTCCATTGTGGAGGCGTCCTTAGAAAATCAAAGGAATAAATCCGTGCGGCTTGCCAGCTATCATGCTTAGGCCAAAGCGGACAATACTTCTAGCTGTTGGCTGGGCTATGTGTTGTCCATGCTTCAAGGTGGTAGTTGGGCTATGTGTTCAACATGAACGGACGACTACAAATAATGTACAAGATAGTCCACAATACCTCCTTCATCATAGAAGCGCCTTTTTATTAAAAAAGATAGTCCACATAATCAAATCCTCAATAAATTTTTTGACCCTTTTTTTTTTGGACAAATAGATTTACTAGTCAGGTTACCAATAGATTCAATAATGAGAATCGACCATGATTAGATCGGGATAGAAAAACACAACCTTAGAGCTGGCAAATCTGAATGGCCAATAATATTTCATGTACCTCAATGCACAGGGTCGTGTCTAAATGCAAGCATCATAATCAAACATTCAAGTTTTTCCATAAACTACTTTTACACCTAAAACTAATCCCTACTGTATAATAATTTGTTGGAAATGGTTGAAAAATTCTAGGTAAAAACAGAATTTTTTCCTAACTTTAGTATATTATTTAGGTGGGACCCGTGCGTCTATTTTGGCGGGTCTAAGTGGTAACGCGTTCTATGCCGCGTTGTGATTCACGTTGTCACGCTCCATTTTTCAATTACTCTAAAACATTACCAAAGCCTTTAAATTAGATCCTTTTTTATTTTTTTATTTTAAAGGTCTATTACCCTTGGGTTATAGAAACATAATGATACATGTTCTCTCTCTCCATGAATATTACAATGACAACAATAATACATGCCAAGCTTCTGCTACGGAGCTACAAATAAATAATTACAAACCACAAGATACATTTTTCATTCCCTTAACATCTATGATAAATTTTACACATAAGGTACAGAATCCATACTCTTCATCTAATGAATCCGAAATTCTCTTCCTGAAAAAGAATAAAATGAGGGGTGAGCATTAATGCCCAGTAGGAATCTCATAGGTCTACAACAATAGCAACCACATAGATAGAAATGATCATGCATGCAGAGTGATATCATATAGTAAGATGGCATTTTGTAAGCTCAAAATATTATACCAAAAAGTATCTTTTATTAAAATTTCACTTGAACCTTTTAACAAAACTCCTTGCCATAAATGTAGTCTCTCATCATTAAGAAGCCATAAATTTTCTTTGAAAACAAGTACACTTAAGGAAAAACATCATCTTAAATTCATTAACCCGATTCCAAATTATTCCTCATTTTGTTTACATTTTAATATTCCACATTTCGTTTCCATTCTAACATTACACATTTCATTTCCATTTCTAATTACCAAACTCCATAACATCAAAATCCAAAGGATTAGAGTTCAAACATAACACAAGAATCACAAATCCTTTTTAATTCAATTTCCCAATTACTTACAAAACAAAGCTCATAGTCTTCCCTTTTGTCACAAGCAATCCATTGAGTTCATCATCACTAGCCCTTAATCCAATTACCCACATAATGCCAATTTCAATCCTTAATCCATTTTCCTTCAATTCATTTATTCTTCTCAATTCATGAGTAAATTTCATTATTTCACAACAACCAAACTAAGACTACAACTCAGTGGTTTTCCCAATCATACAAAATATACATAAACACTTCAAACTGTCATTTTACAGAAATTTTGTCCGCGGGATCGGCACCCATGTATAAATTTCATGACTTTCACCCAGGACACTCCGGCCAACTTAGTTATAATGGAGTCCATCCCCTTTCTCCTCCCAAACAGTGGAGTCCATCCCCTTTCTCCTCCCAAACAAACATACATATACAATGTATTTAATCACACAATCACACATAGAGTACATCCCCTTTCTCTTCCCAAATAATCATACACATACAATGTATTAAAATACACAGTCATATTCAATGACAACCATTTCTCAGACTTATCATATTATTTACTCTTTTCAACTAACACAATATATGTGATCCAAAATATGATTTTCAAATGAAACAAGTGCTCTTAAACATAGCACAAGAATTTCCAAAATCTTTTTCCAAAGCATACAGTTTAAATCCTCAAAATCCATTGCATTCTCCATGATATGCATGATTTATAAATAGTCTGGTTTGCCTAGTCAACATGCAATTTCTACACCAATCATAGTTATCCTCCACCGATAGCCCAAAATAAATACATCTAAATTGATATATAAATTCCTTTGAAGATATGCTTTTTTCCAAAATCTCATATGGGAGTGATAATGCATATCGAACTCCATCATCATCATTAATAATCCTCCGATTTCACATTTACACTGACAATTTTAATTGCTTATACAAAATAACAATTTGATCCAATTAGGGCAAAACTTCCTTTATTTATATCAACCCAAAATCAATACAACCCAACACAACTCAACATAGTCGACACAATTCAACATAATCAACACTATTCAACACGATTCAATTCAACACCACTAGATATAATTCAACATAATTCAAGGTAAATTCTTAAATCCCATCTCAACATTACATAACCGCGTTTATGTCACCTATATCATTAATAAATCATTTTCCCAATTTCCTTTCTCATTATAGCATGATTTACAATGCTCATAACAAAGTTCATTCGCAAATTTTAAACATAATTTTCAAATACAACCAAATTCCAATTAAACTTGTACATATATAATTCAACCTACCAATTTCATGATTCTTCTTTCAATTTGGACCAAATCATTGATTATCATCATGAATCAACCTAGGGATTCTAGAACAACCTAGGGTTTCTAAAAAATCTAGAAATTTCAAGAAAAAAATCAAATTTCTTAACCCATTACTTTTTATTCCAACCTTCCCATTGATTATACACCTAGGGTTCACAATCCACCATTTTAACCCATCAATTGAACTCCCAACATCTCAAACCCTAAACCCCCAATTCTCATAATATACTCTAGATGCCCAAAAATGTAGGTTTTGTATGTATATAATCAAAATACCACAAATCTATCTATTTATGGAAGTATTGAGGAAGAACAAGAACCCCTACCTCAAGAATCAAGCAAAGGAGCGAAGCTTTGATGAGAATCCGTCACAAATCCGAGCTTCAATCGGTTGAAAATGTTGATCTTCTCTTGTTCTCCATCCTTAATGCAAGATCCATGGGGTATTTGTTGATAAAAGTGGAGGAAATCAAGGTTTTTAGGGCTAGGTTTTCTGACCTAGAATGAGAGGAAAGAAAAGAGGAAAACAAAAGGTAAGAAATGATCTAAAAATCACGTTTTTAAGCTGCTAAACTCGCGCATTCCGCTCGAGCGTCCCTTTTCCCGCTCGAGCATACCTACTTCCAGCACAGATTCCGAAACTTCGAACAGTATAAATTTTTCATCCGGACTCCGTTTTAGGTCGTTCTTGTGTCCAAATTGAAGCCGAGCGAAGCTTTGATGAGAATCCGTCACAAATCCGAGCTTCAATCGGTTGAAAATGCTGATCTTCTCTTGTTCTCCATCCTTAATGCAAGATCCATGGGGGATTTGTTGATAAAAGTGGAGGAAATCAAGGTTTTTAGGGCTAGGTTTTCTGACCTAGAATGAGAGGGAAGAAGAGGGGAAAACAAAAGGTAAGAAATGATCAAAAAATCATGTTTTTAAGCTACTGAACTCGCAAAGTCTGCCCGAGCGTTCCTTTTCCCATTCGAACGTAACTGCTTCCAGCACAGATTCCCAAACTTCGAACAGGTATAACTTTTCCATCCGGACTCCGTTTTAGGTTGTTCTTGTGTCCAAATTGAAGCCCCGAAAATAAGCTTTCCAATGGTTCTAGCCTCACATCCAAATTCAAAGTGTGGAAAAAGAAAAGGGGCAAAAGAGTGACGGCTGTTCGTAGGAAGATTATCCGAATTAAAGTTTTTCGTTCAATCTTACTTTACCATCATGTAACCACTTCGATCAATGACCCAAAATAAAACTAGGAGGCTCCAAAGACAATAATAAAAGGGTCAAAAACAATCCCACTAGCCTTAGAAATTCAAACTCAACCAGGTAGACCGCTCGAGCGCAAAATCTCGCGCTCGAGCGTGCAGACCAACAAAGCCGGCCGCTCAAGCGACCACTCCTACGCTCGAGCCGGAATTCACAACTCTCAGAATTTCGGACAGACTACAAAAATACTGGAAGCCTCACAAGTCCGCTCAAGCGTCAACTCCCCCGCTCGAGCGGAAGGAAAAATTCTAGATTGCTACACATGTGGTATATTTAGTTGCTCAAAACCATTACCGGGTGAATGGGAAATTGAAGCCAAAGTGAGCTCCATGGAAATGGAGTTTTGATAGAAATTCCTTAAGGTTGGAAAATGGCTTGTCCCACATTGATTTGGTGGGAAATTTTGAGTGGGTTTATAAGACATGGGATTGGACCCTGGGGTGTGCCCCAAGGGGTGCCCAAGTTTTGTAGAGAGAGAGGTTATGGGCAAAATAAGCTTGACCAATTGTCTTAAATCATTTCTTTTTATACGGTCAAACTTATCGTATGACAAATAAATAATTTGAAATTGATGGGGAGCAATTGACTTTTGAGGTTGGAAGTTTTCAAAAACTTAAGCAACTAGATCTCCTTGAATTGGAGGGATTGAAGTCGATAATAATAAAGGAAGGAGCATTGCCTCTTCTTAAAGAGCTAAGGATTGGGTCTATCCCACAACTAAAGAAGGTACCCTCTGGCATCCACGACCTCCAAAAACTCAAAACTCCTGCGTTTATTGATATGCCGAAAAAATTCTTAGATAGAATGCAACCCCAACCCAACCAAACCAAGGCAAAGACTATTGGATTGTTGAGCATATACCTAATGTCTTGTTCTGGTCTCGGTGGGGGCTTTTCTGGATATTGGAACAGCGGCACTCTTCAAAAATATTTTGAGAGGAAGGTGAAAAACCAAAGGGTTATTGAAGCTGAATAATGAATCTTACGGTTACGGATGCAAATTCAATTCCAGGTTCCTCACTCAACTCAATTGCAATGTTTGTTTGTAACTAGAAACTGATAAAATATTTTTGCTTACCTGAACAAGATGATAATTGCTCTATTAGATTACTTTGTTGTTATTATTTAATAATAATCTCAAAATGCTGGTGTCAACAAAAATCGTGAGCATCATTATAATCTGAAAATGCTAGTGCTCATTTTATTAACCTATCTTTCATAATATTGTTTATAGAATTCTATCATTTTATAGTTCCTTCCATTTGTTTATGTTCGTTGGCTGTCATAATAATATAGATGAAAGGGAAGTTATCCAAACTGATGTTAAATATTTTTTTACAATAATAATATAGTTGGGTCGTCATAATAATATAGTTGGGTCGTCATAATAATATAGAATTCTATCATCGTTGCCGCCACTACCCTACCAGTACCACTATCACCACCACCATGACGTCCACCATCACCATCACTGCCTTAGCACCACCATTCTGGAGACTAAAGTGACACTTCGTTTAAACTATAGGGAGTAATGGTGTAATTTACCCAAAGTGTTTTCTATCGAAACAAATGTAGTGTAAGTCACCTATACTTTTACTAATTGTTTCATTGATATGTCCTTACATTTAGTATTTGTTTTGTAATTGTTAGGTCAATTACCGGCAACACATACAGTTGAAGCGAAATCAATGGCAGAGGCCCCAGAATTCAAGTACTCCAAGCTGCCAATAACCTTATAATCGAACAAACCCCTTTTAGGGCAATGGTAGAGGGCGACGTCGTTTTAGCAGTTTTGAGCCATTTGAGCCACACAAATTGTGGCTCTCAAACATTATTCCCCCTTTTATCACCGTTGATTTTTATTTCCTTTGGATTGCAAAGTAAAAAGTGTGACATCTCTGTCAAGATGGACATGTTTATTACTGTTTTTATTGTTTTTTGGCAAGGCAGTGTTTTGGATTTCTGTTATCAAGACTTATTTCGTGATAACCACAACTGTGTAACTTTAATTGAGACAAACATATGATCATACATTCCTCGTTGTATCTATTCTCCAAGTTCTATTTTTGTTATTTTCTTTCTATTATTTTTGTTCTTCAAATCATTGTAACTGAATTTAGTAGTATAGAGCTAATGTTCTGCATAAGAAATGTAGTCACTAGGTTTAGGTTATCACTGAACCTTTATTGGTTCATCTGCTAATTTCTACTGTATTTTAGGGAGGAATTATCTCCCCAGACAATCATATGATATGTAAAGTACGTATTCTGTGTCACTTTGGTCTTCAAAAATTTTATTTTGCCAATATCGTTCTTGAAGTTTTGAATTTTAGATAATCATCTAAATTTTTATTTTGAGTCAAATTTTTATTCAATTTCAGATAATCATCTAAATCATTAATGGAATGATATTTAAAATACATCCAAAAGTGAATCTCAGTGTTTGATTCCAACGGAATTGCAAGGTGTATATTTTAGAATTCATCTACATAAAATACCAGCTTTAAAATTAATTTTCATGCTACTCAAATGCTTACTTGATGAAAGATTTCTCCTAGAACATTTTTAATGCCTTAGATGAACTTAATTTTTTAATTGATTTTCAGAGCAAAATCTTAAGTATGGTTTTGGGTTTGAAATTGCAATCATTTCTTCGAATAAAAATCAACTCTGTTAAAACAGAGCCCTATATCTGTCACAACATTAATCGGTGTCCACCGGTCCTCTCAGAAGTCGGTGTTGGTGACTTTGAATGTAGCTTCGGCGTTGTTCATTTCTTCTCACCCATGGTTTAGAAAATTTTGAAAAAAAAAAAAAAAAAAACACTAAATGGGTTTCCTTACTGTTTCTACAAAATGCAGAACAAATAACATCCACATCACTAGATTTTTGGTTCTCACAAAATCAACATTGATCCCAAGTTGGTCATTTCTGTAGGGAGTTTATACAAGGAAAAAAGCCTAAATTGATATTGAATGGTTTAGGACTTCAAACCATAAAATCTATACCCCAAACAACCTAATCTGAGGAAAAAATAAAAAACAACAATCAAACTTAGCAGTGATGGTAACAGTGTTGTTCTAATTATATCTAGCATGTGAAGGATGCACCCACCTCATTTGATGTTTTAGGACACATAAGATTTTATGATTAGTTCAGTAATCTATTTATTTGTATATTATTGCTCAATAATAGACTAAGACAATGATTGAATATAACAGAAATAACAAACTCAAAATCCAACCTCTCCTAGAAACCCATTAATAGATACTAGTTAAGCATTGTTATGAAATTTATTTACATATAGTACCACCTTTAAAATTAATTTTCATGCTTTAAACTGTTTGGATGGTATCCTTGTGTGAAGAAAATTCTAGGGATTGCGGGAGACAGTTATAACGGTCCCGATATTTCCTGTTGTTGTTTAACTATAATCCGGACTCGGTTCCGTAGATTCGCTGTTATCTTATCCTCATTTCTATCCCTTACTCTTTTAATTAGAATTTTGGGTTGTGTTGGGCAATTTCTTGTGTGGAATTATTTTGGTTAAGTTATAGCGATCCCGGTATTCCCTGTCGTTGTTTAACTATAATCTGGACTCAGCTCCGTAGATTCGTTGTTGTCTTATCCTCATTTCTATCCCTTACTCTTTGTCTTAGAGTTTTGGGTTGTGTTAGGCAAGCTGGGAATTAGTTGGTTGTGTTTTGAAGCTTTGAAATTTTGCCCAGGTTTTGGTCTCTCCGCTTGAGCGGCGGTTTTACGCTCGAGCGGGCTTTTGTTGCTGCCTTTCTGCTCGAGCGGCAGTTTGGACGCTCGAGCGTGAATTTCCTTCTCTCAGCATTTTGGTCGTCTGCTGAAAATTCTGGGAGAGTGCATCCGGCGCTCGAGCGGATCTTTGGATGCTCGAGCGTGAACCTGTGTCTGTACGCTCGAGCGGGGTGTTGTACGCTCGAGCGGACCTGCTTTTATATCAGTTCGTGAAACCACCTTTTTGATCACTTTTTGATTTCCTTTCTCTCTCTTACTTTTTCAAAACCTCCATTGGAGAGCACCTCACTCTAAAACCAAACTTCTCTCTTAGGATTGATCTAGTAGGAGTTATTTTCTCACCTTGGGCCTTTACAAAAGTTGTGTTGATCGTCGAGGACTACCTTTTAATCTGAAAATTTCGGGATTTGGAGCATTTCTGTTTCTTCATCTCCTTCGTTGGGTCTCATTATTTGAGGTAGGGATATCCTACTCCTCTCTATGAATTTTGTCTTTAAATTTTGGTAATTTGAGATGTTGGGGTTGATTTGGTAATTTTGTGAAAGTTTGGGCCTTTTGTGTTATTTTACAAAAGTTGGGGTTTTATTTATAATAAACCTAGATGCATGTTTGGTATAGAGAAATGGAATAAATGTTGAATCATTGATGAAAATTGGACCTAAGGGTGGTAATGGTAATTATGGAACATGACCTAATTACATTGTTTAATTAATTGAGATAATTAATCGTGGAAAATGAGGAAATGAAATGGAATTGTTGAGATTGGGAGTGCATGGGGTTAAAGGGTGTTGTTGAATTATTTATCACTCACCGAATTGAAATGTCGATTCAATATCCATTGTGCATTTATTTCCTGCTTAGAAATAATTGCTTGGGGCTACCGGTAGAGGGTAGTGTTGATTGTTGTAGACAATGCTTGATGATTAGGCAAACTAAAACTAATCAATTGGATGTGTCATAGAGCACGACGGTTGATAGAATACATTAACGTTATGTATCTGTGGATTGTGCATGTGACCAATGTGTTTATATGCATTCTGTGTTTATATGCATTACTTGTGTATGGGAGGAGATGGGGGATGTACTCCACGGTTTAGGGGAAGATGGGGGATGTACATCTAAACCAGTTAATGATTTAGGGGAAGATGGGGGATGTACCTCTAAACCGATTGTTGGAATGTTGATATAGCTCATATGCTTATCGGTTGTAGTAGTGATATAGCTTATCTATTGAAGTGTTGATACAGCTCATATGCTTATCGGTTGAAGTGTTGATACAGCTCATATGCTTATCCATTGAAGTGTTGATACAGCTAGTATGCTTATCTATTGTGAAGTGGTAAATGTTTAATATGAGTTGCTATCTCATTTAAATTGTTTGGCTAGGTTCTGAGCCATAATCATGAATTGAGAATTGGATAAGAAATGGAAAATGAAATGAAACATGGACACATTTGTCATGTAAGGGAAATGGTTTATGAATTGATTTATATGAGTCAAACATTTATCAATTGTTCTAGTGATGAACTATAATCTCATCAAACGTTCTGGCCAGAGTAGTGAGCCTTGTTTCCAAACTCAAAGTTGAACAAAAATGAAAAGTGAATTGTAACATAGACTTGGCTGTCATGTTAACGTAGGGAGATGTAAATGGAAGTGTCAGTGTTGACCATCTATCAGTTGCTAATCTTTTAGTCATTGTTCATGGTTGGTTTAGTGTATTTCTACTGGGCTGTGGCTCACCCTATATGGGAATATCATTTTCAGGTACAGGTAGCATGCCACCTCCAATGACGTAGCTTGGGAGGCCAGAGGCGGACCTTTTTGTTGTTTTACTTTTGTTGTATTATTTGTAAATTCAAGCCAAGGGCTTAACGTGTTTGAGTTAGTACTCTTTTGTTGTAACCAAGTGTTAACTTGGAAAGCTGTAAGCCCATAGGGCATTTGCTTTTGTTGTTAACATGTAATACTTTTTGTAATGAAACTCTGATAAATGAAAGAATGTGAAGCTTTTGAATATCAATGCATGTCTTATTTAATGGGTTTAAAGTTATTATTTTGAGGGCGCTACATTTAAATTGATAAAAAAAATTATATTATGTCTCGATTTCAACTTCGTAAGGCCCGTTTGGCAAAATTTTTTATTTTTTGTTTTAATTATTCTTGGATCTTGAGTATTGAATGATATATAAATTTATATTTTGAGACTTATTTGCTTATCATTTTGGTTCATACCTCTATAATCATTTTGTGAGTTCAAATTATAATAGAAAAAAGTTGATGAAATGAATATTAAGTTCATATGTAGCACTCACCAAACCAACAAACGTGCCACATGTATTGTAAAATTGTATTCTATTAGTTACGATAAATACAAATAAATGGAGAGGTGAAAAAAGACATGAGGGGTTATTTGGGAATTTATTATTTTAATTGATTTTTTTTATGTTTTAAGAAAAGATGTGTAAAAAGTAAAGAAAGTGATGTGATTGGATGTTTTGACATTTTGACTATTTTCATCAAAAACCCTCATGCCAAACAAGTTCTAAATATTAGAATTTTGATCAATCATGTCGAGATTTCTATTTGATTTCATAAGATTATATTATATGATTAAAATTTTAAAATCTAACAGTCTATACCTGTCAAATTATTTAAGTTTATTAAATATATATATATATATATCAACCATTTGTGAAGTTAAAATAAAAATTTATTGGCGTAGATTTTTTAATAAATTTTTTTATGGCTCTTGATTAGCAATACCTCCACCGTCAAAATGCTTTTTTGGTTGAAATCATCAAGCCTCTTTGACTTAAAAATTACTTTGAAAACTTCATTTATTAATACATTATTTTTATCCTTTCTTTTTTACGTGGGACAAAGTTTCATCAAGATAAATATAGAAATATAAATTAAAGTTTTTAAAATTTGAAAATAAATTCAAATTTTCTAAAATAATTCAATAACATTGACCATTGAACGACACTAGTTTGGAAAAATATTAATATGATGTATTCAAAGTTCATGTCCAAGCTATGTGTTTGTTATTATATCATTTGTTTCAAATATCTGGGTTGCCATCCCACATCGATTGTGGATAATATTCTCAATTATCTTGTTTCAAATATGTGTTGCTATCCCATATCGATTGTAGATAATAATTAGAATAGACTGATAAGATAGCATTGGACACTTCTATTGTGGAGGCGTCCTTGGAAAATCAAAGGAATAAATCCATGCGGCTTGCCAGCTATCATGCTTAGGCCAAAGCAGACAATACTTCTAGGTGTTGGCTGGGCTATGTGTTGTCCATGCCTCAAGGTGGTAGTTGGTCTATGTGTTCGACATGAACGGACAGCTACAAATAATGTACAAGATAGTCCACAATACCTCCTTTATCATACAAGCGCCTTTTTATTAAAAAAAATAGCCCACATAATCAAATTCTCAATACATTTTTTGACCCCTTTTTTTTTTTTTTTTTTAGTGAACTGTTTTTAATTTGGTTTTTTATTAAACTGCTATTTTAAAATGTTTAGGCTTCTCTCTCTCATAAAAAAGTCCGTTTATTTAGCTTTTTCATCTTTTGAAAACACCTCTTACTCAAAAAAATACGAAATCCTATTCATTATATTTGGTTTGAGTTTTCTGGATTAAGTTTTTTGAAAACTAAGTTTTTTGATTTTCGTGTTTTTTTGTTTTTAGTGAATATTTTTAAAATTTTAAACATTTTTTTTACTATTTTAGATGCACCTTATTTACATGTGTCTAAAAAGTAAAAAAATTGTGAAAAAATATTTTAATGTTGGAAATGGTTGAAAAATTCTGGGTAAAAACAGAATTTTTTCTTAACTTTAGTTTATTATTTAGGTGGGACCTGTGCGTCTATTTTGGCGGGTCTAAGTGGTAACGCGTTCTATGCCGCGTTGTGATTCACGTGGTATATTTGGTTGCTCAAAACCATTATCGGGTGAATGGGAAATTGAAGCCAAAGTGAGCTCCATGGAAATGGAGTTTTGGTGGAAATTCCTTAAGGTTGGAAAATGGCTTGTCCCACATTGATTTGGTTGGATGTTTTGAGTGGGTTTATAAGGCATGGGATTGGACCTTGGGGTGTGCCCCAAGGGGTGCCCAAGTTTTGTAGAGAGGGAGGTTATGGGCAAAATGGGCTGGACCCATTGGATCCAAAAATCACCACACGGGCTTGACCCATTGGGCAAAATGGGCTTCACCCATTGTCTCAAATTATTTCTTTTTATACGGTCAAACTTATCGTATGACAAATAAATAATTTGAAATATGTGGAGGGAAAAATAAGGACATAAGATCTTGTGTGGCTAAATAATATTCTTAATTTGTTTGTGGGTTCAGGCATTGACTGGAGTTGGGTTGGTATGAATTTACAAATCCTTTGAATTGTGTAGTTTTATTATAGTTGTAGTGTCGTATGGGCTTCACCCATTGTCTCAAATCATTTCTTTTTATACGGTCAAACTTATCGTATGACAAATAAATAATTTGAAATATGTGGTGGGAAAAATAAGGACATAAGATCTTGTGTGGCTAAATAATATTCTTAATTTGTTTGTGGGTTCAGGCATTGACTGGAGTTGGGTTGGTATGAATTTACAAATCCTTTGAATTGTGTAGTTTTATTATAGTTGTAGTGTCGTGAACCATTCTGTTTAAATTGATAAAAACAAATTATATTACGTCTCGATTTCAACTTCGTAAGGTCCGTTTGGCAAAATTTTTTATTTTTTATTTTAATTATTCTTGGATCTTGAGCATTGAATGATATATAAATTTAGGTTGCGTTTGGTAGAGTTTTGTAAATATGATTTGAAAGTATGAGTTGTATTTTGAGTTTGTAAGTTGTGGAATTACGATTTGAGTGTAGAAAATTTGTTTGGTTATGATTTTTTAATAGAGTGTTGAATTGAGTGTGGAATTGAGTTTTGAAAGTTTAATTTGACCTGTGAAGTAAGAAAATTCGTTTAGTTATGAGTTTTGGAAAGAGTTTTCAAAACTTAATTGAAATTATTATAACTCATAATGAAACATACTAATTTCATACTATTGAAAATTCTAATCAACACTAATAACCAAACGCTTTTTAAAATTCAATTAAAAAATATATATTATTAACAGAAAATAACATTAATCAATTTTTTAATTGAAAATACTTCAAAGGAAATAAATTTTTTTCAAAATAAATATTCAAAAAATTTAAATCATAAATATTTAAATACTTTAAATAATCTAAAAAATTTAATAAGTAAAAAATTAAAATAAATATTCAAAAAATTTAAATCGTAAAAATTTAAATAATTTAAATATTCAAAAAATTTAAATAATTTAAAATGTTAATATTTTAAATTTAAAAACAACTCTACACTCAAATCGTAACCAAACACATAAAACAAAACTACTTTCACAACTCTACACTCAAATCGTAATCAAATGCATAACAAAAAAAATTAAAATATTTAAAAATTTTTTATAAAATAGAGTTTGAATTTATTTTTATAAAATATTTTAAAATTTAAAAAATTAGAATCGAAATATTTTGAAATTAAAATATTTAAAATATTCAAAAAAATTAAAAAATTAAAAAAAGCATAACATATTTAAATATTAATATATTTAAAATCTTAACAAAATTAAAATATTGATTTGAATTGAGTTTTGAAAAGAGTTTTGAATTATGTGTTTGGTTATGAGTTTTGAAAAGTAATAATTATGTTTTAAATTGAGTTTTGAGAAATGGGTGTAGAATTATGATTTGAAAGCTCCAAACAAACAACACACTCAAATCAAT
Source organism: Camellia sinensis (assembly GCF_004153795.1). Taxonomy (NCBI): domain Eukaryota; kingdom Viridiplantae; phylum Streptophyta; class Magnoliopsida; order Ericales; family Theaceae; genus Camellia; species Camellia sinensis. Next base: position 562,645 of record NW_021025159.1, read on the forward strand.
GGGTGGAACAATATTTTGAGAGGCTTTCCAAATTGAGCCTTAATTTTTTAGACTTATTTGCTTGTCATTTTGGTTCACACCTCTGTAATCATTTTGTGGGTTCAAATTATGATATAAAAAAGTTGATGAAGTGAATATTAAGTTCATACGTAGCACTCACCAAACAAACAAGCGTGCCATATGTATTGTAAAATTTTAATCTATTAGTTACGATTAATATAAATAAATGGAGAGGTGAAAAAAGACATTAGGGGTTATTTGGGAATTGATTATTTTAATTGATTTTTTTGATGTTTTAAGAAAAGATGTGTAAAAAGTAAAGAAAGTGATGTGGTTGGATATTTTAACATTTTGACTATTTTCATCAATATAGTGATCCTAGTTTTTTCTCTCTTTATTTATTGTATTCCGGACTCGGTTCCATGGATGTGTTGTTGTCTCATTCTCATTTCCATCCTTTACTTTTCGTATTTGAGTCTTGGGTTGTGTTGGGCAGGTTTGAAACAGGTTGGTTGTGCTTTGAAACCAAAAGTTGATGCCCAGAATTTGGCCTTTACGCTCGAGCAGGGATTTTGACGCTCGAGCGGGCCCTTTGTTGTTGCTTCTCCGCTCGAGCGGGCGTTTTGACGCTTGAGAGTAAATTTCCATCTCCCAGTATTTTCTCCACAGGTCTTAGTACGCTCGAGCGTGACCCTTTGTTTTTGTTCCTCCGCTCGAGCGCGGGAGTTTGACGCTCGAGCGCGGACCATCGCCTGCAAAACTTCTGTGAGTGTGCATCCGATGCTCGAGCGGGAGTTTTGACGCTCGAGCGGGGATTCTCACGCTCGAGCGGGGCGACTTGTATATCAGTCTGAGTTTCACTTTTTTGGATCACTTTTTGATTTCCTTTCTCTCTCTTACTTTTTCAAAACCTCCATTGGAGAGCACCTCTCTCTAAAACCCAACTTCTCTCTAGGCATTGATCTAGCTAGAGTGATCTCCCACCTTTGTCCCTTTGTAAAAAGTGTTGTGCTTGGCGTGGGTTTCACTTTGATCCGAAAATTTCTTGATTTGGAGCACTTCGAGTTTTCTTCATCTTCTTCCTTTGAGTTCCGAATTTGAGATAGGGATAACTACTCATTCTTATGGTCTTTGACATAAATTTTTAGTCATTTTGATATAATGCTGATGTTGGGTGATTTTGGGTGTTAGGGTTTCAAAATGTAGAAAGAGGGGTTTTGTATTTTGAGCCTATACATGTGTGTTTGGGTCTAGAAATGAGATTATTGGTATTGTTGATAATATTGGGACCTTTGGGTCAATATTGAGCTTAAAGGGAAAAATGTCATATTTGGGTATATTTGGGTCATTAGTGTAATTAATGACATTTATTATGGAATAATGAAATTAGCTCATTATGGGATAGAATGATGGAATTGGATTTATTAATCGCTCGCTTTTGAAAATGTCAATTATATATCTGTTGAGGCATTTATTATCTGTTTAGAAATAAATGCTTTGGACTATCGGTGGAGGATAGTCTTGATTGTTGTAGACATTGCATGATGATTAGGTGAATTGAAACTAATCAAATGGGTGCCGAATACATGGGTGCCGAATCCCGCGGATGAAATTTCTGTAAAATGACCATAAGAGAATAAAAACACATGGGTGCCAAATCCTGCGGACGTAATATCCGTAAAATGGCAATTCGAATATAATTATACATGGGTGCCGAATCCCGCGGACGTAATTTTCGTAAAATGGCAATCTGAAAATATCTATACATGGGTGCCGAGTCCCGCGGATGAAATATCCGTAAAATGGCCATAAGAGAATAAAAACACATGGGTGCCGAATCCTGCGGACGCAATTTCTGTAAAATGGCAGTTTGAAGTATTGTTGGCATGAGATGTAGTCTCACTTAAGTTGTTTGGCCAGGTTCTGAGCCATGTTTATAAGTTGGGTTTTGTTAAGTTAAAGATTATGGAATTGGATTGTACTGTATGTTGGTTTATATGAGTTAAACATTTATCAAGTGCTAATGTTTTAGTTATTGCTCATATTATGTTTAGCATATCTCTACTGGGCGTTGGCTCACCCTATATGGGACATCATTTTCAGGTACAGGTGTTATGCCGCCTCTAAGGACGTAGCTTGGGTGGCTGGAGGCTGTAGACTCTTTTTGTTGTTTTTGTTGTATTACATGTATATCAAGCCAAGGGCTTATTTGTGTAGAGTTAGTACTCTCATTTTTGTAACCAAGTGTTGACTTGGAAAGTTGTAAGCCTATAGGGCGTTTACTTTTATTGTCAACATGTAATACCATTTGTAAGAATACTCTGATGATTGTAATATGAAAACTCTTTTATTTATCGTGAATGTATGCTATGATGGGTTTATTTTTTGAGGGCGTTACAATCAAAACCGTCATGCCAAACAAGCTCTAAATATTAGAATTTTGATCGATCATGTCGAGATTTCTATTTGATTTCATAATATTATATTATATGATTAAAATTTTAAAAACTAACAGTCTATACCTATCAAATTATTTAAGTTTATTAAAAATATAGATATATCAACCATTTGTGAAGTTAAAATAAAAATTTATTGATGTAGATTTTTTAATAATTTTTTTTATTACTCTTGATTAGCAATACCTCCACCGTCGAAATGCTTTTTTGGTTTAAATCATCAAGCCTCTTTGATTTACAAATTACTTTGAAAACTTCATTTATTAATACATTATTTTTATCCTTTCTTTTTTACGTGAGACAAAGTTTCATCAAGATAAATAAAGAAATATAACTTAAAGTTTTGAAAATTTGAGAATAACTTCAAATTTTCTAAAATAATTCAATAAAATTGACCATTAAACGACACCAGTTTGGAAAAATATTAATATGATGTATTCAAAGTTCATGTCCAAGCTATATATTTGTTATTATATCATTTGTTTCAAATATATGGGTTGCCATCCCACATCGATTGCGGATAATATTCTCAATTATCTTGTTTCAAATATGTGTTGCCATCCCACATCGATTGTATATAATATTTAGAATAGACTTATAAGATAGCATTGGACACTTCCATTGTGGAGGCGTCCTTGGAAAATCAAAGGAATAAATCCGTGCGGCTTGCCAGCTATCATGCTTAGGCCAAAGCGGACAATACTTCTAGGTGTTGGTTGGGCTATGTGTTGTCCATGCCTCAAGGTGGTAGTTGGGCTATGTGTTCGACATGAAAGGACGGCTACAAATAATGTACAAGATAGTCCACAATACCTCCTTCATCATAGAAGCGCCTTTTTATTAAAAAAGGCAGCCCACATAATCAAATTCTCAATAAATTTTTTGACCCTTTTTTTTTTGGACAAATAGACTTACTAGTCAGGTTATCAATAGATTCAATAATGAGAATCGACCATGATTAGATCAGGATAGAAAAACACAACCTTAGAGTTGGCAAATCTGAATGGCCAATAATATTTCATGTACCTCAATGCACAAGGTCGTGTCTAAATGCAAGCATCATAATCAAACATTCAAGTTTTTCCATAAAATACTTTCACACCTGAAACTAATACCTACTGTATAACAATTTGTTGGAAACGGTTGAAAAATTTTGGGTAAAAATGGAATTTTTTCCTTGCTTTAGTCTATTATATAGGTGGGACCCGTGCGTCTATTTTGGCTGGATCCAAAAATCACCACACGGGCTTGACCCATTGGGCAAAATGGGCTTGACCCATTGGATCCAAAAATCACCACACGGGCTTGACCCATTGGGCAAAATGGGCTTGACCCATTGGATCCAAAAATCACCACACGGGCTTGACCCATTGGGCAAAATGGGCTTGACCCATTGGATCCAAAAATCACCACACGGGCTTGACCCATTGTCTCAAATCATTTCTTTTTATACGGTCAAACTTATCGTATGACAAATAAATAATTTGAAATATGTGGAGGGAAAAATAGGGACATAAGATCTTGTGTGGCTAGATGATTGGCCTTACTAATGTCATGCGCACAATTTATTAGCCTCTATAGTAAGGTGGTTGAGTAAAAGCTATGGGATATTTTTGAAATTTAATAATATCATTGTATAGCATACTTCTTATAACTGTGATGTTAATAATATATTTGTAACGAGTTGTATCAAATTGAATTTATTTATTTATTATTTTTTGGGTATCTGTTAAATAATATTCTTAATTTGTTTGTGGGTTCGGACATTGACTCGAGTTGAGTTGGTATGAATTTACAAATCCTTTGAATTGTGTAGTTTTATTATAGTTGTAGTGTCGTGAACCATTCTATTTAAATTGAAAAAAACAAATTATATTTACATCTCGATTTCAACTTCGTAAGGCCCGTTTGGCAAAATTTTTAATTTTTTGTTTTAATTATTCTTGGATCTTGAGTAATGAATGATATATAAATTTTTGTTAGTCGTGGTATACCATTTTTTGGCTTCTAAAATAAATTTAGTTGCCAAAAGCTAGCATAATGTTTGCCATTAAACTTTGGCGACCAAAGTTTTGGTCAACAAATATTAATTTTCGGTGACAAAAAAAAAATTTTAGTCGCTGTAAGGTAATTTTTGCCTACTAAAATAATTTAGGCACTAAATAAAAAGTACAAATTTTACTTTTATCTTTGGTGACCAAAAATTTGGTCTTAGAATATTTATTTTCGGTGACCAAAATACTTTTAGTCGCCAAAATAGTTATTTTTGGTGACTAAAATATTAGCCGCGGTTAGTTAAATGTTTGGTTGCGAAATAAATTAGTCTGTCATAAATTAACATTTGGCGACAAACAACAAGTTTAATTGCTAAAGCTATATAAAATTTTAGTGGGAAAAATTAAAAGATTGGCGTCCAGTTCTTCTCAGTATTTTCGAAAATAGGGGTTCTTCTCTTCTCTTCCCCTCTCTCTCTCTCTCTCTCTCTCTCTCTCTCTCACACACACACACACACACAGAACCAGTCACCACCAAATCTCATCTCACTGCAATCGCTCATCATTGTTGCTCACCATAAGTTGCACATCGCCACCGCCACCGCCGTAATACAAATAGTTTCTCGCTTGCTCTCTCTCTCTCTCCCCTTTCCTCTATTTCCCCATTTCTCACTCTTGCTTTAGGGTTTATATGATTTATTTAGTTTAATTTCCTGTTTAGCTTGTTTTTTTGTTTAATTTCTTCAAATTGCAGTAAATTTGGAGTTGCATTGGTAGATTGTCTAGCTAATTTTGCAGTTCTCTTTGTTTTTGTCAGGGGAAAAACTTGGGTTCAGTGAGGCATTTGAGTTTATCAAGAAAAAATTTGGGGTTCCAGTGGTTGTGTGTCCTGCTTTGGGGGGTTAGGAGCTGGCTCTCTCTTTGATCACCAACATTGTGGCCATATCATCGTTATCATCACCATCTCTCATTTCTCTCTCGTTGGTTAGAAGTAAGAACCCTCGTTCTCTGTATCTCAATCTCTATAGATACCTACCTATTACAGAAACAACATTTCCATAAATGGGGTTAAGGCTAGGTACATCTTACCCTCTTCTCTATTGGCATTATTATTATTATTTAGGAACAAAATTCAATTTTTGAGGAGTGTGTAACTTGAAAAAGTAATTGTGATTTACAAGGGTCTTTGTTTTAAAATGTCAATAACGAAATTGCTTTACTTGATGCTATGATATATATATATATATATATATAGTTGCAATTAGATTCTTTTACATTTACCTTTCAATTTCAATCTCAGGCATTTCTTGTATTTCTGATGCTGTAGAAATTCAAGTTCTCATTTTTCTCCTCTTAGCATTTTTGTTAGTGTGCTTTCATTTTCATTCTTGATAAAGTATGCTCAAGGTATTTTCTTATTGCAGAGTATTAAGGTGTCCTTTCCGCTTATGGTCAGTCAACTTGATAATGCTATCAAGAAACATAAGTGAGTGTTATTTGCATCACCCTAAATTATTATTCTCTCTCTCTCTCTCCTGTTATTTCAATTGTTCTAGAGTGAAAAATAAATTTTGAGATGAAAGGAAATGGAAAACGTTAAGTTTCCAGTTGTAAGGTGTGAATGGCATCATACAAAAATTATGTAACCACTAGCTCTAAAAACTCATTTGAACATTCCTGTATAATAAAAAGGTAGGACACAAGTATATATTCAGTAGATAATCATAATTCAAGAAACTTTGAATATCAATCAAGTAACTATTCAAAATGGATTCTTATATAAAGGCCAATTATTTTTTAATGTATTGTAGTTATTATAAAATTTCCAATGGCGGCTTTTGCAATGGAGGCTTCCTAGTATAGAGCCTCTATTTCAAATGGAGGTTTTCGGAGCCTCCATTCCAAGTCTAGGCTTATAATTGAATTTTCTACTTCATCATCTATTTCTTGTGAGGTGTGTGACTTGGGGAGAAATGGGTCTAGATTGTGAAATAGGTTGGGGTCAAGACAACTCTAGTAAAATTTTCTAAATCAACAATATTTTAATAATGTTTTTGGTAAAGTTAACGTATATCTTTGTTCTCCTCCAAGTTAACATATATAGTTGTACCTTGTGCACAAAGCTCCTACTTACAACATAATCTGGGAGAGGTAGTTAACGCGTAAAGATAAATAATGTTGATTTGGAATGAGTGACTGATCTTATGCTTCTAAACTGTTGATCATGTTTCTTGAACGGTGCCAAAACTTCCATTTTATTGTGACAGTCTTCTGAAGTAATGATTTAAGCCCCCTTCCACTTTTCTGACCAAAAAGTTGGTAAATTGATGGATTATCTAATTCTGTTGAGGATCGTACCCATTCTTGGTTTACCAAAATTATAAATAAAAGAAAAACTTTTTTATAGGTTTGTATATGTGCCATTTGTGGAAGCATCAACATTTTTTTTTTCTAGCAACATTACAATTAGTTCTTTCCATCTAATCATCTAGTCTGGGATTTTGAGAGAATGGAGTCATGTAGTCAGCAACTTGATGTGGTAAAAGTCCTTATAATTGTAGGAATATCTTGTATGACTTTATGCTTTTGAAAGTAGCAAGTATGTGTACTCGTCACTTACATCATTTCCTTCATTGACCTAAGTACTTTTTTGTTTTGGAGAAGTTCAGTGTCTTAGGTAGCTTATGAAGCTGGTATATACATATCCTATTTGAGAGTATTTCAAGTACTGAGTCTGGGTTCTTGTAGGAACCAAGTGCTTTGTTATTGTCTGGTATTGTGAGTTGTTAGTATTTTAGTTGTTATAATTTTACATCTTGTCACACCCCTCCTTCTTCCAATGGGTGAGCCTTAGATTGTGAAAGAGGAACTAAGGATGCAATCTAAAAGCTGTGGAGAATGGAGATTACAGATTGGGTTAACATTTTTTAAGTTGAAGTTTTGATACCTTTGTTTGCATTTGGTTCCCCAAATATTTTACCAATTAAGATGTCTGTCAAAGTGGAGTCATGTGGCCGGTCAAAGTGCAATCCTATTTCATGGATTTTTTTTTCTTCTTCTGATAATTAAATAAAGTTGAAAGAGGTGAAACCTCTTTACACTGTAGGGGTGAATTCTCTTTACACAATGGGAACAAAACTAAAAGCCAACAACAAAACTAAACTCTCCTAAAAATCAATAGAAGCTAAAAAACAATTAAAAAGCCATCTTGACAACTGAAAATGATATATGTATGAAGCAATTTTGCTTAGCATTTTGTTTGTACTTCAGAAGTACGGGCACTTTTAAGAAAGTAACATGTTTAACACTTTATGGATACTTCCCAACACTTGGACACTTATAAAACACATTACACTTTTGTGTAATCCCACTTTTTTGTCGTCCTCTACTTTTTGTATGAATTTGTATTAATCGTACATATAGGATTTGGTGGGGTACATGATACTTTTGACATCGAACAGATACATTATTGTCATGGTATATAGATAACCTTTTGTCATGGTACATATTACCATGTTAATTTGTCCTATGTCAAATGGCCATTTAGCATAGTAACAAATATATTTTTGTGTACGGAGGACATGGTTTTCGTATGATTATTTGTTTTGTATGAAATTATTATTTTAAGTTGGAATATACTTGGTTTGTATGCAATGTTGACATTAAAAGTTATTCTCTTGTTTGGATGGTTGTAAGTGAAATAGATGCAAATTGTGAAATGGATGATAATATATATGTACTGTTTTGTTCGTATACCTGTTACAGGTTGCATGGGATACGTATAAGTTGTGAACAAATTAATTATATAAAAAAAAACATAAAATGATGTTTTTGATGACTAAACAATTGGTAGCCAAAAATGGAGTAAATATTTTTAGCGACTAAATAGTTAGCAGCTAAAAAAATAATTAAATGGAAACAAATCTTTTGGCGACTAAATATATAGTAACCATAAAAAAACCTTTAGGCAACTAATGGTTTAGTAGCCAAAAAAAAACAAAAAACAAAAAGAAAGAAAAAAAGGCTTTTGGTGACTAAATATTTAGTAGTCAAAATAAAAAAGATATATGATAGGTAACTAAAATTTTAGTAGCTAAACAAAAAATTAGACTTTAGGCAACTAAACCATTTAGTCGCTAAAAGAAATAAGATAAACGAAAAAAGAAAATTAGCGACTAAAAGTTCGGTTGCCCTAAATGGTTTAAGTTTTTGGCAACAAAAAATTTTGGTCATTGAAAATGTAATGTTAAATTTAGGGAAAATTATACTAATGGTTTCTATAGTTTGAGACTTGTGTCACTTTGGTCCCTGACTTTTCAATTGTGACACATTTAACCCTGAATTTTAAATCTTGTTCCAAATAAGGACAATTGAAGATACCATTGCTTAATTCAAGGGCAAAATCGTCAATTTGACAAAATATAAACTAATTTGACAAAATTAAATGTCAAAAAAATATTTTTAAAATTTTAAAAATTATTTCTACACACTAAAAATAAAATTATGTAAAATTAATATATCTTTTAGACATTTATTTATTTTACTAAATTAATTTTTATTATATGTTTGGATGATGATCACGTAATAAGTGGTTGTTTATATTTTCATCAAATAAGTTTTTATTTTTTCAAAAGTCAAATATGGCGACAACTTTGATATTATTATTAAGCGAATCCATTAAATTCAAAAATATTTGTTTGACATTTATTTTTGTCGAATTAGTTTATATTTTATCAAATTGACGATTTTACCCTTAAAAAATCAAATAATATCTTCAATTGTCCTTATTTGGAATAAAATTCAAAATTCAGTGTCAAATGTGTCACAATTGAAAAGTCATAGACCAAAGTGATAGAAGCCCCAAATCATAGGGACTATTAGTGTAATTCACCCTCAAATTAATTATGAACTTTTGGCGACTAACGCCAATTGAAGACTTTCAGTGACTAAATAATTTTTAGTCGCCAAAAGTGTAATTTGTTGTGTGCACACTTACCCATACGTGCATTAGAAAAAGAAAAGAAAAAGATTATATATATGCATGTGTTAGGCTCATTTGTACTGTTCTTATTATACTTAAAAATAAATTTAGATTAAAATTTTGCTTTACTGTATACTTTCCAAGAAATAGACCAGAGCATTATTTATCACAAAAAAATAAAAATAAAAAATAAAAAAAAAAGAAGAAGAAGAAGAAGAAAGAAAAAAGACCAGAGCATCATAATGTTCACACTACGTAGGGAAAAACTTTACTTTGGCCTAATTATTGAAAAAGAAATAAATTAAAAGAATGATGGGTAGGGGTGAATAACAGCCAAACAGCTCGAGCTTGTTTAATAGCTTGTTCACTTATTGAAACGAACCAAGCTCCATCAGAAAATGCAGCTCGTTGAAATTGTTGACCTGAGCCTGAACAAAGGCCTGTTCGACTCGATAGATTTGTGAAATTCACAGCTTCTCTTATTATATCAGATCAGATTTGAAACTGAAACAGAGACATACAGCATCAGGGCTTTCATAGAATCGTATAAATTCTGGTGAGGTTCTTTTGCAAAGATTAGGAGGTATCTTGTTTCAACTCCCTTTCTCTTTGTTTATATTTTGTACAATTGAATACAACCAAACAGTTTCAATTAGTCATATCACTCTTTTGCTTGCTATTCTTTAATAACCTTTTATGTGAAGAAGAAGTAAATTTCTTTGTTTGGGTGAGATTCGAGAATCTGTTTCTCAACAATTTTTAAAATTTAGTTTTGTGAAAAAAATGTAATAATAAAAAATACTCATTATTTTCATATGGTTTGTTCTTTTTTAGGATTGAAATAATTTTTGAGATTTATCAAACTAATTTATAATTTTTTTTTTAATCTCCTTTCATTCTATTTAATTGCATTAGACAAGCTATAAATTTGGAGGGAAAAAAGAAGAAAGAGTATCTCACAAACTATGAGAGAAGAAATTGAAGATATCTATAAGAAAGCAATGGTGTGTCCATCAAGATAGTGTTGGAAGTTAATTTGCTGCCCATAGTGGATTTGTTTTTGTATACGTAGTTGATTTGTTTACTGTGACTTATTTTAAGTAACTGCATGCTTTTTGTGTGTCTGGTTAGGAACTTAGGAATCCATAAACAGGTGAGTTTCTTTTTATACTCCTTTCTTCTACTCTTTTTTTTTTCTTTTAAAAAAAATAAATTCAAGTTGACTAGAAATAAAAACCACTTATTACCCAAATAAGATTGATTAACACTGTATTTGATTAGGAGATTTGAAGAGGGATTTGGAAATGAAAAGAGAGAAGATGTGTGAAATTATGTGAAATATAAGTACATTTTATTCACATTTCACCTATCTTTTCTCTTTTTCTTTCAAAATCCTTTCCTAAATCCCCAACACTAACCTGACTTTAATTATATTAGTTATGATTTTTTCCCTTCCATGTTTTTCTTTGTTTAACTTGTTTGTTGAGGCATGGTTTTTATTGAATATTTTTGTCCTATTTAGATAGGTATATCAGAGATTCCACACGGACGAAGGATTCTACACCAATGCTGGACACACACAATCCATTTACCTACTATCATTCAGAATGCCAATGAAGAAGTCCAGATTATTGATGCTCCTCTTGAAGAACCGAATCCCTTTCAAAAGAAAACTAGAAACAGAAAATCAAAGGTAAGAATGCTGACTGCAATTATTGTTGAACAAAACTTGCTATGAATATTCAAGGTGTGACCTACTCAACTTCATAGACATTTGATGAGCAGTACACTTCATTAGATGAGCATGAAGATTCAAAGATGGAGTTAGATTTAAAGGTTTATTTTTTTTATTTTTTTTTGCCATAAATAGTAAAGGCAATTTTGCTTAGAGGTAGTCTTGAGACAATGTTAACATTTTTTTATTTTTCATAAATGATTAGAAGTTGGTTTCATTTTATTTTATATTTTTTTATTCCTGAATATGTGCCCGGTTATTCATGATGGTTGTTTGTGGCTTTTATGAGTAATTGGTTTTTGGTTTTTGGTTTTTTTATTAATCTTTTATTTTATTTTTTTAGTTTAAAAAATGTTGTGTTGGTTTCTCTTCTTCTTCTTCTTCTTCTTATTTTTTTTTTTATTTTAAATTAATCTAATTTCCTTTTACACTTCAAGTGCATGATAATAATATTTTACTTTAATATAACATTGATATTTTTTTGGGAAAAATATCATATCAATGGAATCTTGAAAAAAATAATCATAAATTAATAAATATTAATAATTAAATTTATAAAATTTTATTTTATGTTTTTAGTTTAATAATTTGGATTGGTTTCTCCTCTTCTTCTTCTTCTTCTTCTTTTTAAAAAAAAAAATTAATCTAATTTCATTTTACACTTCAAGTGCATGATAATAATATTTTACTTTAATATAACATTGATATTTTTTTGGGAAAAATATCATATCAATGGAATCTTGAAAAAAATAATCATAAATTAATAAATATTAATAATTAAATTTATAAAATTTTATTTTATGTTTTTAGTTTAATAATTTGGATTGGTTTCTCCTCTTCTTCTTCTTCTTCTTCTTTTTAAAAAAAAAAATTAATCTAATTTCATTTTACACTTCAAGTGCATGATAATAATATTTTACTTTAATATAACATTGATATTTTTTTGGGAAAAATATCATATCAATGGAATCTTGAAAAAAATAATCATAAATTAATAAATATTAATAATTAAATTTATAAAATTTTATTTTATGTTTTTAGTTTAATAATCATAATAATATTTTTACATAAACAAAATGCAATCATTTTATATTGGGTAAAGTACACTAATTAGACCTCAGAGATTTAAAGGGGAAAAAAATTACAATAAAACTTCTTTCCTTAAAGATAAAAACCATCGGAATTAATATAAATAGTATATAGACATGAAAATAAATAATAAAATATATATTTTAATATAAAATGGATAACACCATTTTTTTATGAATAGAACTAACAAATTGCTGATAAAAAAGTATGCCAAATCATAAGATTTAATGTATTTTTTTAGAGAGATTTGGTGATAGACCTCTCGGTGTCTAACTTATCTTTCAAAAGGACAAAAATTATCTGGATCATTTCAAAACTCCTTAGTATTTTAAAACTTGTTTATTTTATTATAATACCCTCATATATATATATATATGTGTGTGTGTGTGTGTGTATCAGATTGCAATTACTCTCTTTCATCTCGATCTTTTTTTTCTCTATCTTGCTCTTATCACTGTTGCTCTCCATTGGCGCCATCGCTGCTCTACACTGGTGCCACCGCCACTCACCATGGAACTCTTTCTCTACCTTCTTCATTGCCACTGTCACTCATCGCATTCACGACCTCAGATCTGAGATCATTCACCGTTGTCGTTGTCATTAGAAAATGACAATTCGTGATGGTTGGTAGGTCTCAAATCTAAGATCCTTCACTCTCTTCCTTAAGGGCAGAGTCAGGGGGGTCTTGGCCCCTCCAACCTTTTGTAAAGTCTCCATTGTCTGCTTTTGCCAATTTTTTTTTTATATATATTACATAATGACCCCCCAATTTAACGCTCAAAACAAATTCCATAGTAGAGTTACCTTTCAAAAAAAATATTTACAATAATATTATGGTGATCATATTTTCTTAGGGAGATTTGGTCATAAGTCCCTCAGACCTTTCGTTTATTGTCAAAAGGATTAAAAAAAATAAAAATAAAATAAAAAAATCAATACTTGCAAAACTCCCTTGCAACTCTCATTTTTGTTAAAAGGACAAAATTTTACTTTGATTCATCAAAGTAAAGTTTGCGATTTTGCCTGTGAACAAATAAAAAAAATGGAACGAACAAAAAATAGGGATTTACAGGAGAAGGAGTGAACGAAAAAGAGAGATAGAGAGAGAGAGAGATCGAATGAGAGAAAAACAGAGAGAGAGAGAGAACAAACTATCGATTTTCAAATCTATGGTAACAAATCTCAGATTTGAGGTCATTAATCTCATATGAGATAGTGGAGACAAACAATCACTATGAGAATGATAAGAATAATGTTTTAAAATACAAAAGACTTTTAAAAGTACTCATATAATTCTTGTCATTTTTGACAAGATAAGTACTTCCTGAGAGATTTATCGCCAAATTTCCCATTTTCTTATTATGTATTGTTTATCCTTTTATGTGTCAATGCTATATTAATATCAAATACTAATGGTTAAGGTAATAAACAAATTGTGGTAAAAAAGATAATCATTCTAACATTATTGTAGCTCAAAAAAAAAATTTGTAACATTATTGAAAAATTTTAATCCAATCCATGTTAAAAACAATATAGTTTATTTGTGAGTTTCTATAATATATTTAATGGAATCACTTATAAAACTTTATGTACTTGAAGATATTGTATAGTAGATTAATTATATTAGAATTTTTTTAACTATTACTAAATATTACCTTAACATTTATCTATAAATGTTTATATTTTGACCTCCTTAACCATAAAATTCATATAAATAATATTTAATTAAGACGAATCTCATAATTTTATTGGTCCAATTGACCTCCATTGAGTAATATTTAATAATGATTTAATCAAATAAAACTCTAATGGATCCATTGATGGCTAAGTAGATTTATCATATACCTTCTCTTTAGCGAAATAGCCCTCCACCGGAGAAATCTTGGCTCTACCCCTGCTCTCTCTCTGGTTCTGATAGTTTGTGCTCTCTCTATGCATATGTGTGTATCACTCACAATTTATGCGCTCTCTCTCTCTCTCTCTTCTTCTTCTTCTTCTTTCTCATGATCTTTGTTTTCAAACTCTATCTCTCTATCTCTCTTTCTTCTTCTCATGATGCTTTGTTTTTCAAATAGTAAAATTTTACTTTGGTTTATGACACAACACTCTCCTGTAAAGTTATCATCACAGCTTGTTTCAGAGTAAAATTTTACTTTGAATCATATTAATCTTTACTCTGATTCAGAGTAAAATTTTGCTTTGTAATTAAAAAAAAGGGTAAAATTTACTCTAAATCAGAGTAAAATTTACTATGATTCAAAGTTAAATTTTGCTGTCGTTATGCAAATTAGTATGTTGTTAACTAAAGTAAATTTTTACTATTACAAAAAAATAAAGTACATACTAAATAAACAAACCATAGCCAAATTTTACTTTTAGATCTATGAAGAAACAAACAAAAAAACTCTTGATTTTTTATTGTAATATCTCGATTTCTCATTTTTCTATCAAATTTAAGTTTTTTTTAATCTCAGATCTCAAGTTATTGATTTCAAATATGAGGTCATAGGTATCAAATTTGAGATGGTGGTGGTTTGACGGTAAAAATGGTGGTTGCCGGCCGACGATGAGGATGAACAACGCTAGTAAACGATGAAGATGGTGGAGACGATGATCAACCGTCAATTTGGTGAAGAGAGAGAGTGTTGTGAAAAAAGAAAAGAAAAAAATAGAAGATATAATGGTCAAATAAAATATTCAAATAACAAATTTTATCCTTCATACAAGACTTTATAATTATGAGAGAGTTTAGAAAGTATTATATTTTTTTTGTTCTTTTTAAAAAAAAATAAATTGGAGGGGTTTATGGCCAAATTTCTTTCCTTTCTTTTTTTTTTTTTGGTTATTTTTTGGATGAGGTTATTGTTTGGCAAATGACATTGCAGCCCGTATAATGGCAAAACCAAAGAAGTTTGGGTCAAATTATGAATTGATGTGTCGGATATTCATGATTTTGAGTTCCAATTCTTACTTTATATTATTATACAGAGCAAATGAACTTATGAGAGAGAGAGAGATAGGGTAACCCCAACAACACAATTCAGAAAAGGTGGGGGGATATTTTGATGTGGATGATGGATAGATGGATGCTTGTTTTCTGTATGATCCACTTCACTCACTCTCTCCTCGATTGAGCTTTCTCTTAATTAACACCCAGTTGATCAAAATTTCATCTACCCCAAACATCGTAATAAATCATTTGATTAAACCTGCTAACATGATGAAATCAAAAAGATTCAGTCTCCTTTTCTATCTGTCATCTGTAACAAATCATCGTGCTATTTTTGATTGGGAAGAAATCACAAGAGTAAATTGATTGAGGCACAACATAAAATAAAATTTGATTTGATTTGATTATATGAAATGAGTGACTAAATTCCAAGGTAGCAATAAATCCCAAAAGGATCTTCTCCATATCCACACACACACATGTATATATAGTATTAAATTAAGAAAGTATAAAGCTGACGGCGGTGTTGTCTTGTGTAAAAGGAAAAGTTACATAAGAATCACTCCAATGTAGTATTTCCACATAGGATAGGACAGTCATTGGAAAAGCTGAAACACAACAGAGAACAGAGAGAATAGTAAGTTTGCTTCTAATCCAAACAATGCCCGCCCCCCCACCAAAAAAAAAAAAAAGCCAGCCACTACCACCATCACCATCTACATCTAAATCCTCCTCCTCAAGCAATCAATATAGTATAATCTATATCTATATATATAGCTGTTTCATTATTTGATCATTGAGAGAGAGAGAGAGAGAGAGAGAGGGAGAGAGCTTCCCTTCCACGGTGATGGAGGAAGCAGCAGTGGTGGAAGGTCTGTTGTGCGGCGATGGACAGAGACAGATATTAGCAGCGAAAAGAGTATGCAAAGCAACGAGTAAGCAAAGGCACAAGTTGGCCGAAAGAGTTGTGGCACCATTGGTTATGATGCTTCATCCGCGGCAACAGCAGCAGGTGCAGGACTATGACACCATTGAAGCTGCTCTCTTCGCTCTCCTTAGTCTTGCCTCCGGCAGTGAACAGTAATTCTTCTTCTTCTTCACTAATTTTGAAAATTAGAAACAGGCAGATTTAGAAATTTTGTGAATTTGACTCCTTTTTCCATTTTTACAGAAACAAGATCCATATTGTGAAATCTGGAGCTGTGCCGGCATTGTTAAAGCTCCTTCATTGCCAAATCGAATCACTCTTCAATCTAGTGATAGCAGCTCTCTTGATCCTCTCTTCTTGTACAGCAAATAAGCTGGCCATTGCAGCTTCTGGGGCTATTCCCTCTCTTCTTGTACAGCAAATAAGCTGGCCATTGCAGCTTCTGGGGCTATTCAACTCCTCATTGAGTTCCTCAATTCAGAGTACACCAATGACAACAACCACCAAGATAACAACAACAACAACAACATCATCATCAGCATCCAAGCAAAGCTCGATATCATAGCCACTCTCCATAATCTCTCTACTTATCACCAAACTATCCCCTCAATTGTTCTATCTGGTGTGGTAGTTTCTTTGGTTCAACTAATCTGTGGCTATGAAAAATCATCGGAGTTGGTTGACAAGGCAATGGCATTGCTCGAAAGAATTGTTTCTTCATCAGAGTCTGCTCTAACGGAGGCTGCTAGCACAGGTGGAACGATTCAGGCATTGGTTGAGGCTCTTGAGGAGGGTTCACCCCTATGCAAAGAGAATGCAGTGGGAATCCTAGTTCTCATATGCCAAAGCTGCAGAGAGAGATACAGAGGGATGATTTTGAGGGAAGGAGTGATGCCGGGGCTGCTTCAGTTGAGCGTGGACGGAACATGGAGAGCTAAGGAAATGGCCCGTGCTCTGCTACTACTTCTAAGAGATTGCTCGAGTCATCATCATGGCAGTTCGAGAAACAAACAATGGAAGAATGTGCTTTTGGAGCGGGCTATGGAACAAATTGATGCAGATGAGAGGGTGGGCACAGCACTGAGGCTGGTGGAGGAGACGATTGCGAAGCTCAGTGCTTAATCACTCTTCAATCTAGTGATAGCAGCTCTCTTGATCCTCTCTTCTTGTACAGCAAATAAGCTGGCCATTGCAGCTTCTGGGGCTATTCAACTCCTCATTGAGTTCCTCAATTCA
Source organism: Camellia sinensis (assembly GCF_004153795.1). Classification (NCBI taxonomy): domain Eukaryota; kingdom Viridiplantae; phylum Streptophyta; class Magnoliopsida; order Ericales; family Theaceae; genus Camellia; species Camellia sinensis. Next base: position 580,014 of record NW_021025159.1, read on the forward strand.
GAGTACACCAATGACAACAACCACCAAGATAACAACAACAACAACAACAACATCATCATCAGCATCCAAGCAAAGCTCGATATCATGGCCACTCTCCATAATCTCTCTACTTATCATCAAACTATCCCCTCAATTGTTCTATCTGGTGTGGTAGTTTCTTTGGTTCAACTAATCTGTGGCTATGAAAAATCATCAGAGTTGGTTGACAAGGCAATGGCATTGCTCGAAAGAATTGTTTCTTCATCAGAGTCTGCTCTAACGGAGGCTGCTAGCACAGGTGGAACGATTCAGGCATTGGTTGAGGCTCTTGAGGAGGGTTCACCCCTATGCAAAGAGAATGCAGTGGGAATCCTAGTTCTCATATGCCAAAGCTGCAGAGAGAGATACAGAGGGATGATTTTGAGGGAAGGAGTGATGCCGGGGCTGCTTCAGTTGAGCGTGGACGGAACATGGAGAGCTAAGGAAATGGCCCGTGCTCTGCTACTACTTCTAAGAGATTGCTCGAGTCATCATCATGGCTGTTCGAGAAACAAACAATGGAAGAATGTGCTTTTGGAGCGGGCTATGGAACAAATTGATGCAGATGAGAGGGTGGGCACAGCACTGAGGCTGGTGGAGGAGACGATTGCGAAGCTCAGTGCTTAATGATTATTCTTTCCAAAAATTATACATGTTTTAGTGTAGGTGACGAGCTTTTTTTAATTTTAAGCTTTTGTGTTTCATGCAGTGGTTCTGAAACTGGGTTATGCTTGAACACTCGTTGCATTATAGTGAAATTGGGATTCTGGATGTATATATGATTAGTTGGTTTAGGTTTCTTTTGCTAATCTTTGGGTTTGAATCATTTTTGTTATTTGACAAATGGTTTTCGCTAGTGAGGTTAGAGGTTCAATTATCCCCACTTTATGTTTGCATTTCTTGTGTGATTTGTGTGATGTGTGGTAATATATTTTTGGAGACCAAGAATGACTTGAATTCTGTGTCTTTTTTTCTTTTTCTTTTTTGTAATGATCTTACTAAATCACAGCAACAAACATTAACAATCGATATAATCTCCAAAGTTTAAAATACAACCTAAATAACATTAAAATAGAATTACCAAAACAAAATTATTCTAGTGAAAAAAATGGATAACAATCCTAATCCGACGCAAAAGGGATCAGTACAGCACGCACATGATTGGAAGTTGGGGACTCTCAGATCTTTTATAGAATCGAGGCTACTGAAACCAACCCAACCCAACACAATCCAATCCAATCTAATCCCTACAAAAATCATATAAATAAAGCCACATTGATTGAAGGCTTCCTCTTCACTCTCTGATATCTTTATGGATATTGCATGTATGGATGTAACAACCTTTCTCTTATTCTCAGTAGCAATTCCTGGCCACCCACCCAATATTGATTCTTCTGCTTTTTCCTCTTTTTTTCTCCACTCAACCCAATCACTAATCCAGATCACCAAAGTTTCTTTTCTTTACTTTTCCTTTCCTTTTTTTTTTTTTTTTTTTTGGTTAAACAGCTAGACATATAAAATCAAAATCAGTAAATAAAAAAAACAGTAAATAAATGAATGAATAAACATGTAAGAAACATAAAGAAATACCAAAGAATATATACACGATCCAAATCTAACAACCTTGTGATGATATCTAGGGGATTTGGCCCTTCCTATATAAACCAACTGAAGGACGGACTGCATTTCTTTTCTATCAGAAGTAGACTACAACAATCTAAATTGGAGATATTCTCTTGAATGTATAATGTCAAATTTAGTTCATTTCAAATGGATAAAATCCAAACACAACCTAACACTAGACAAAAATACAACAGGAGGAGGTGCAGCATTCCAGAATTTACACTGTCGGCCTTTCCTACCAATGACCACCTTGCTATGCTGCAAACGCAAACCCAACATAGCCTTGACGCGGGGACCTTGTCTCCACTATCTTCCCAAATCTGCTTTCCAGGCATACAATCTTGCCTTGACGGGGACCTTGGCTCACAAAATAACTTTCCGGGCCAAAGTGAACAAAAATATAATCTTCTTACAGAAACTTTCAAAAACTCCTACTCTAACAGCACCTTCCAATTGTAGACCATAGTCAAAGTACCCATGTTCGATGTAAAGATTCCACAATACATTAATTACTGAGCAACTAAGGTAAACTAGCCATTCTAGTTTCTCTAATTACTGCTAAGCTTAACCTGCACCTTTTTCTTTTCCAGAGTTCAGGATGGAAAGGAAAGCAAAAAACACCAAACAGGATTTTAATACACCAATAAGTACCTTTTTTTTTTTTTACAAGTACAATAAGATGACCAACTAAATTGACTCTATTGTACAGATACCCTGTCACAATTTGCTAAGTATTAACTCCCTTCCAACAACTATTTTCATATGCATAGTCAACACATAGCATCTCTCATTGTATCTCGATCATTATCCTCTCTTTATACAAACCACACCTCAACTAATGGAAAAAAGATCAATCTAATCAGCTAATAGCAGCAATATCACATAGATACCAACCATAAGTACCACAACAGAGTAGCAAATTTCAGCATCAATACACACCATTCAAATACTGTGTACAGAAAAGCATCTTCAGAGATGGGTAGAAATAAATCACAAGAGAGGCAGCAAGATGGTTAGACTTTAAATTTGCTCATATTGGTAATTCCTCCTGAGAGTGTTAACACGATGAAGGTATAGCTATCATTTTCCTTCTAAAGAACTGCATGGTGCAGATGATTATTTAAAATTTCATTTCACCTCTCATATAAAAACGAGGGTACATACGCCATATGCAAACAAAATATAACAGATCATAGAGCATCTTTCACCCTGACCTTCTATAAAAGCTATATGCCACCGCAATAGTTGCCACTGCTCCAACCACAGCAACTGCTGCAAGCACATCATTTTGCTCCCAATTTCCCATCCAGCATGAGAGTTTGCCCGACCCTTTGTTTCCTTGTTCTTTGGTGGTTTCTTTCACCTCCAAACCTCCATTTTGGCAGCATGAATTCCCATTAGTACCCTGACAACAGCTTTCCACTGACACATCTTCCTTCTTGTATTGAATGCTATCTCCATTGGGCTTCTCGCTTTTTTCCAGATCCTTTCCATTTGGAATCTTCCGTCCATCCGCTTTCTCAGCCTGTTCAACAGATGCACCCATTTGGCCCCTGCAGATGAACGTGGTTAACTGCCTGCTCCTATATTGTTTGGAATATATTATCGAGGGAATGAAAAGAGTCATCTATTAGCAACAAGCAAGTGCCCAGAAATGCCAAAATATGCTTCTTATGAAGACTAATTTGATGGTTAACTAAAAACCTGATGTACCATCTGAAAGGTAAACGCAAACCTCACGCACATCTACACAGGACCTTCAAAAAAGATTTGTATACTGAAACACGAATTGCAGACATGGATTGAAACAAGTTATCAAAGTGCTGAATAAAGTTGGACAATTAAAATACAAATTACTAGAGTAGAATGAGAAGCTCTACTGCAATCATATTATAGACCAAACTTGAAATTCTAGTAAAATATATAAGGGAATACACCCACTAAAGACTAAACCACTTCCAGAAGTAGAATTATTTCCACTCACATAGACCACACTAATAATCAGTAATCAATAGCCTGTTTGGTAGAGCTGTGGGAAAGTGCTTATAGCTTATGCCTAAACAGCTTATAGCTTATAACTTTCAGCTTAAGCTGATTTCCAGCTTATTCTTAAAGCATCTCCTGCCCCACTCAAAGAATAAGCTGATTTCTGACTTCCACAAAGCTATAAGCTATAAGCTATAAGTTAAACCAAACACATCAAAATAACTTAAATTAAGCTGAAAGCTGAAATAAGCTGTAAATAATTTCTGCCAAACAGGCACAATAAATTGGAAGATTCTAATCCATATATGAATGGAGGAGAATGCTACATCAAATCCAGTTGGATTCACAAACAAATTCAAGAGTATGAATTACAATTGTACCTAATTTCAATTGCTAAGGAGAGGACAGAGGTGGAAGACTATCCCAAACCTCCAGTCCAGTATTTTGTACACGATTATAAAACTGAGGGCATTGCAGGATCAGGTGTTAGTGAGTGCTTGCTCTCTTGTTGCTTATGACGTTATTAGTAGAAGTAATGCATAAAGCAAATAGAAACCTGTGGGTACTTGTATCAAGCCCAATCCGTAGCAAGCCCTAGAGGTGCCACATCACCAAAACCCCACCCACGTGGCAGACCAATAAGGCACCACGTGGGCATGTCGTATGTTTGATACATGGCGAGCCCTACGGGCGCCATGTGCCAAGGCACTAAGCAAAACCAAGACTATATACTTAGCCTAAGTGAGAGCACACATATAAGCCTAAATATATCCAAATATGAAAAGCCCTGCAACAGGCAGCACCATGGCCCCGCAGGGCCCATGGTCCTTCATACCTCACTCCAAGACCAAACAACAATACAATCAATCTGCGGTTCACTTGGACTTAGATTGATGAACACTGGCTCTCCTAAACATAAAGATAGGCCTGCGGCTCATTCTCCTACTTGGTCGCCTAGAAGCGAGTCGCACTCCTAAACTTCGAGATAAGCCCGCGGCCCATTCTCCTACTTGGTCGCTTAGAAGCGAGCCCCTGGCTCTCCTAAACACTAAGGTGGGCCCTGGCCCATTCACCTACTTGAACTCCTGGGTTAGGAGCAGGGCCCAGGCACTACTGCTTGAGATCATCAGAGGATACTGGACTGGCGACTGAGGTCATGGGATCATCGAGATGGTTGTCTTCTTGCTAAGACAACTCCATCTCGACCAAACTTAGAGAAGAGGCAACAATGACCTTACGTTCATGTCATTCAATGCATATACTAAACGTTACTTTCCGCTTACCATGAAACGTTGCTCTCCGCCTGCCGTCAAGCTACAGACGACAGCAGGGCTTATATCACTTCTGGCAGGGTTGAATACTCCTGTGGCCTATATAACGTATCGTATATGTAGCGAAACACAACAACACAACTCCATGATTCTAACACACTAAGTCTCACACTGTACATCAGTGTTCAAGGTCCATCATTGCCAACCTCTCTCTCTCCAAACCTGCTTTGACCTCCTCCTCTCCACCTCTGGTGATCTCAGGCCATTGAAGTGCCTGCCATCTTCCTAGACTACCTCTGACCACACCTCTCACCCACAAAACCCGAACACCAAGTCACAAGCAATTTTAGTCACGTGCCATACGGTTCACACATCCAGTGTCTCCTTCTGGAACTTTAATAATAGACAGGATAGAAACATAACATTCTAACAAACGTTTCATGAGAAAGACAGAAGAAACTTTGAAGACACAAACCTCCAAAGACGATCAATGATCTCTCCCTTTCCAATATGTTGGTCCAGCAATTCAGCCACATCATTTGGGGTAACATAACCATACCTACAAAACAAGACCGAGAACTAGTTAACACAATTATGACACCAATTGAATCACTTTTATTCAAGGCTTCAAGAAACAAGAAAAAAAACAGTAATCAAATGAGAACTAACCAGTGACCAGCAATTTTGCCCTCTGCATCTGCACTGAAAATTATCAAGTTCCCAGCATATTTGTGACCCCCAACATGAGAGCAAGCACTCACAAACACGTGATCCTGCAATGCCCTCTGTTCAATCTCTTCTTTGAACTTCTCAATGAGAACTGGCCCACAAACACCACACCTTTGGTCTCTACTAGCATGAGCACAAACAAATACATGAGAACCAGCCAACACCTCTTGCACTCCAGAAGCCCATGGTTTTCCATTCACGAGTACATCATCAACAAAACTATCCACATCCGAGCCATTCAAACCCCTTCAATCGAGAAAATAAACAAAATAATCAACAAACGAAGCTCTAATTCTTCATAATTTACTAGAAACTGTCATAATATCGGACTCAACATAGAGAATATCTGAGAAGTAAAATCCTAACAAACAATTTCATCAAATTCGTCATAATCTGAGACTTAGCAAAGAACCTAACAATTTTTGTGAAATACAAGAGACTAGACCACCGACATAAAGAATTCCAACTGAAACCCTAACCAATACTCCTAATTTACCTGTATTTGATCATTTCAGGGAAAATCAAAACATCACCATCCGAAAACTCAGTCCCCTCGCGTCCCTCGCATACGGTCAAACGAGTCTGCCACATTAAATCACCAAGTCAAATTCATCAGATCAACACCTACTCGAACAACACATAAATAAACACACTCTGTTCGCATATCGTATATGCATCAAATTATATTCGATTTTATGGAAATTCATTCAGTGAGAAGAATAACCTTGACATTGATATCGTTCTTACGAGCTTTGAGAGCTCCAGAAAGAAGCTTGGGAAGCGCATCAGACTCGGAGTCCTCAACGCGAGAAGGCCAAGAGTCGCAACTCTTGTAGCAGAGGAACAAGTGGCGGTCGTAGGGATCGACAGTGCCAACGAGGTTGCTCTGGTACATCTCAGGCCGCTGGAACCCAAACTTGACATCAACGTCGGCGGCGGCAACGGATGCATCGGAAGAAAAGTTCTCCACAGCTCCGGCCATGGAGGAAGCTAGGTTTAGAAGAGAGAGACGAGAGAGAAGATGAACAGTTGAAGGAAAGTTGAAAGAGGAGAGTTGAGAAGATGAGGAGAGAGATCGATGGAGCTGAGGAATGACGATAAAGCGTATTGGGTGCGCAATGCGCATCTGATCGGGCTTTTATTTTGGATGATGGGGATGAGTGGCGGAGGAGGATGTGACTTGGGCAGAAAGATAAAATGCGCAGGATGGCGCGTTACGAGCACGCGCTGTGTTTGTTACAAGGGTGGTTGTAACCGCTGGTCTACAGAGATGAACGGAACGGAACGGCACGGCCTTTTAAGTCCCACCGTGTGCAGTTGGTTTCGAGAATTTCTTGTGTTTCCAGATCTTCTTGTATTTAGTCGAAAAAATTTTGTCAAATCATTCTTTTAATTGTTTTTCTTGTTATTTTGTAAATAATTAAAATATTTAATTTTCAAATGAGTTCAAATTTTCTTTACGTGAAATCTGGAACATTACTATGATTGTGAAAGTTTCATAATATATATATTTTTTAATCTTTCAATCAGTATGGTGATCTAAAAATACATAGTAGTTATTCCTCTGTATATGTGAATATGGTGATCTAAAAATACATAGTAGTTGCTCCTCTGTATATGTGAATATGGTGATGAGAGGGTAATTCATATGAAAATTGGGCCGAGCTGGGTAATGAGCCGTTATGGGTCACAATGCGAAGGGCTGAGTAAAAAAACCATGAAGTTACTCCGGCCCAAGAGAGGTGTAAAGTTACTCCGATCCGCAAAAGGTGTAAAGTTACTCCGATCCGCGTGAGACCTGAAGTTACTCCGGTCTCAAAGAGCTTACGGTAAGTTTGGTCATCACTCACAAAGTTATCCCCGTCTGGACCGGAGTATTGGTTATTCCGGTTTAGACATACCGTGGTTAGCATTAAGAAGAGCCAAGGTAAGACCAGTGAATGGAAGAGCCGAGCTAATTTTATCTCGGTTTAATCTGTGGCTTAGCATAGCCATGCTTACCTCAGTCATGTTGAAGTCTGACCATGGTAGAACCATCTCACTTGGTTTATGCAGTGAGGGGGTGTTGAAGGATAAGCATTATCTTTCAGGAGTATGAATCCTAGGAGGACTCTACACAGAGGAGTGAAAGTCCTACTAGGATTATGCCACGTGGAACCTATAAAAGCTTACAACATCACCTATGAAGAGGTAACACAACTTTGATTCCTGAATACACAGAGCTTTTGTCTACTTGTCTATTTTGCTGATTTAGGCATCGGAGAGGTTTCCGGCACATACCCGCCGGCTAGCTCACGTCTGTGTTTTCAGGGAGTAAAGCGACAACGTTTGGAGGAGCACGGACTTGATCAACAGGATTATACGAGAAGGTTTATTTCTTTCCCGTACAATTGGCGCCGTCTGTGGGAATTCAGACAAGAACAAAACCTCTTGATCAAGATTTTCCTCTTTAGAATCAATGGCGCACAACAAAAATTTACCGCAATCCGTCATTGATGGACAAATCCTAGAAGGAGGTGGGAGACGCGAAGGTTTGCCTCCTGTTCCTCCTATGGCGGACTTGGAGCCCCAACGACATAACCCCAGGAGGGATGCTAGGGAGAGGCGGAATAACAGCCCTCGTCGCTCTCGTTCACAAAGTCCGGACAGACAAAGGCGGAAGATTGATCCCCAAATTCTGGAGGACCGCGTGAAGGAGCAGGACGAATTGATACGACGGATGGCGGCGGACATGGAGATGATGAAGCCCTAGATGAAGGGAAAAGGAGTGGCGACAGGAGAGGGGCGCAAAAGCAAGACGGCCCCTCGCCACTCAGAAGACCGTGGTAGGCATTACACACCATCACAAGCAGAGAGTAGAAGCCTCAGAACAGGCGATACTCAATCCAGAACCTCCAGGACTCGTTGCTCCAGGTCTGAGAGAACGAGGACCGCGAGGTCATATGCTGAGGGAAGCACCTATTGACCCTCACGCACGCACCATACATCATCCAGGCAGACGGAGTTGCTAAGATCATCCGACTTATGGACCATGCTAGAAGAAAGGGCACGATTAAAGGAGGATACTAGGGCGCGCGACCCTTGCAGGGTATCTGCCCTTCAGCGGTTGGCTCCTCGGACGCATAGAAGCGTCGAGGTTGGAATGCCATTACTGCGCCCTGCCTACGAACCAACAGACAAAGCATTAGCGAGGCTGCAGACCTCGCCGTTCGTTTCGGCAATTGAAAATGCGCCCCTACCTTTAGGCTTCCTTCAGCCCAAATTCACCACGTACGAGGGAAAGACGGACCCCTACATGCACCTAAGCCACTTCCGCCAGGTTATGGCGGTATATCGGCGAAACAAGGCTTTGATGTGCATCCTCTTCCCATCAAGCCTTGGCGACCTAGGCTTGACTTGGTTCGAAAAACTTCCAGAAGGCAGCATAGCCTCTTGGGCGCAATTGGCAGAGGCGTTCATAACAAGGTTCAGAACGAACACCAAAACCCCGGTGGAAATTGATTAATTGCTCTCCATCGACATGGGCGAAAAAGAGTCATTAAAATCCTACAACAGCCGCTATTGGGAGACCTTCAACCAGATTGGGGACTGCCCCACCAATCTTGTCATTGCACAATACAAAAGAGGCCTTCCAGTCGGGAACAAACTAAAGGACTCAATCACTATGACACCGCCTCTCACAATGGAGGCCTTAATGGAGAGAATGCACCAACACATTCGGGTAGAAGAAGATAGCACTCGTGCTAAGGCAAAGTCTAGCACGACCGCAGTACCAGATAAAAAGACCGCGACAAAGGTCAACTCAGTAGAACGTCCGAACAAAAACGGACGAGGCAGGCGGGACAACAGAAAAGGCCAGGATAAAAGATAGTTGAGAATCCGCACTGCCATAACCACAGTATTCAAGAAACCGATCTATCGGATTCTGAGCGAAATATGCGATGAGCCTTTCGTCAGATGGCCAGCTAAGCTAAGAGAAGCACAGAAAGACTACGATAAAAGATCGCGATGCACCTTCTACAAGGAAAAGGGGCACCGCACTGAAAATTGTATGCCATTGAGACAGCATCTGGAGAAGTTGGTAGCAGCCGGTCACCTGGATAAATACATTGAAGGAGGGACGCAACCAGCCCCCCAGGACCACAATAACCCCAATGGGATGCCAATTGACGCCCCATCTCAAGGCGTAATCAATGTGATACACGGAGTATTCGAACCTAAGCGTGTCTGCGAGCTCAGAGGGTCGATCAAGAAGGCTGAGCACTTGAGGGAGGTACTAAGCGCTCAACCTACCATCAAGAAGGGAAGAACGGAGGCCGCCAATGTCATCTCATTCTCAGACAGAGACTTGGAAAGAATATATTGCCCACACAACGATGCACTGGTCATCACCCTCCGCATCAAGGATTACGACGTCAAGCGAATCTTGATAGACCAAGGTAGCTCGTGTGAGATAATGTACTACGACACCTTCAAACAATTGAAATTAGAGGATAAAGACTTGGCACCAGCTGTATCCCCCCTGATCGGATTCAATTCAATGCCAGAATGGCCAGTCGGCAAAATTATCCTGCCAGTCAGGGCAGGAGGCGTGACAAAACAAGTGGAATTTTGGGTGTTGAAGGTCCCTTCCACTTACAACATAATCTTAGGAAGAACATGGCTCCATGCCATGAAATCAGTAGCATCATCCTACCATCAAGTAATGCGGTTCCCCAACGAAGCCGGAGTAATTGAAGAGGTCTTTGGAGACCAGATTATGTCCAAACAATGTTTGGTCATGGTTAATGGCAGCCGCACTGCCAAGGGATATGTTCATTCGGTGGAAGAACCTGAGAGCAATGAACTGTTCGCAGATGTCGACAAAACAGCTGATCAAAAAGCGGTGGAAGACTTGGTAGAGGTAAGAATAGATGAAAAGAACCCGGATAAGTTCTTTTTGCTCGGTTCGTCGTTGTCCAGCACTGAGAGATTAGAGGTCTTGGAATTCTTGACCTCTAACATCGAAGTGTTCGCCTGAACGCCCTACGACATGCCAGGCATTGATCTAAACTTCATTTGTCACCAACTCAATGTCCACCCATCCGCCAGACTAATCATTCAGCGTACTCACAGATCGGCACTCCACCACGCCGAGATAGTGGCGGAAGAAGTGGGAAATCTGCTAGAGGCATGAGCTATCAGAGAGGTGCACTACCCCAGATGGATTTCCAACACAGTTGTGGTGCCAAAAAAGAATGGCAAATTGTGGGTCTGCGTCGATTATAAGACAGTCAACAAAGCATGCCCAAAGGGCAGCTTCCCCCTACCGCGGATAGATCAACTGGTAGACCTAACGGCGGGGCACAACCGACTTAGCTTTCTTGATGCGTACAGAGGTTACCATTAGAACGCCATATACGAACCAAACCAGGAGGTCACGTCCTTTACAACTCCAAGAGGACTGTATTGTTACGAGGTCATGCCCTTTCGCCTAAAGAACGTAGGGGCAACATTCCAGAGAATGATTATCAAGATGTTTGAGCTGTTGTTAGGCAGAAAAATGGAGGCTTACATCGATGACATGGTGGTCAAGAGCAAGGATGAGAACGACCATCTAAGGGACCTAGATGAGATGTTCCAGATTCTGAAGAGGCACAAGTTGCGGCTTAATGCATCTAAGGGTTGGTTTGGGGTGTCCTAAAAAAGTGCACTTTTTATCTTTTTATGAAAAGATGTACAGAAAAGTAGAGAGATGAAGTGATGGAAAAAAGATAAAAAGATGGATTATATAGTGTACCCCAAACCAACCCTAAGTGCGCGTTCGGAGTAAGATCTGGCAAATTCTTGGGCTTCTTAGTGACCAACCGGGGTATAGAGGCAGACCCCTCACAGATCAAAGCTATTCAGGATCTAGAGAGGCCTAACTCAGTAAAAGAAGTACAGCATCTCACCGGCATGGCTGCTGCACTCAACCGATTCATTAGCCGGCCGTCAGACAGACTATGACCATTTTTTCAAGCATTGAAAGCCAAGTTCGAGTGGGACGAAGAATGCTACCGCGCTCTGGAAAGCTTGAAAGAATACATGTCTTCTCCACCACTACTGGTAACCCCAATACTTGGAGAAGAACTCTTCCTGTATCTGGCAGTCTCTCAGCACGCAATTAGCGCAGTATTGGTCCGTGCGGAAGGAATCCAACATCTACCCATCTATTATGTCAGCAAGACATTGCTGAGTGCCGAAACAAGGTACTTGCCACTGGAAAAACTGGCCTTGGCCTTGATGATGGCCTCAAGAAAGTTGTCACACTACTTCTACGCCCACACCATAGTCGTCCTCACAGCTTTCCCATTAAAAGTTTTGTTTGAGAGGGCGAACTTTTCTAGGAGAATCTTGAAGTGAGCAATAGAGTTGGGACAATTCGACATCAAGTTCTAACCCAGAACCGTGATAAAGGCCCAAGCTTTGGCAGACTTTGTCGCAGAATTTACCCCAGGAAGTCATCATATCTGCCCAGTCGACATGACTGACACAACCGAACTAGGGATAGAAGTTGATGCCGGAATAGCACAACCCCTGGTGCAGGATACTCAGTCAGACCCCATGGCAGACCAGAGTAAAGACAGTAAGGAAGAAGCGAACCAAGCTACACCGAGCCAAGACTCACCAACAAATAAAGACTTGGTACAATCAGATAGCGAGGGGCAGACAGCAAGCATAGACCTTGAAGAAAACACGAGCAACATTCTTGACCCCACGACATCATCTGACCCCTCCACTTGCTAGAAATTGTTCGTCGGAGAGATGTGGAAGCTCTTTGTGGATGGAGCATCCAACCGGCATAGTGCAGGACTTGGCATAGTCCTCATCTCACTAGACGGCCTGGTTATGGAGCAAGCAATCAACCTTGGTTTCCCAACATCAAATAACGAAGCGGAGTATGAAGCACTTCTTGCAGGACTCAAATCAGCATTCTACATGAAGGCCACCAAACTAATGGTCTACAGCGACTCACAGCTGGTGGTAAACCAAATTTCTGGCAACTATGCAGTAAAGGATGACAGGATGGCCAAGTACCAAGAATTGGTCAAAACAGAGATCAAGAAATTTGAAGTAGTAAGAATAGAACAGATTGGCAGGGAGGAAAACAGCAGAGCAGACGAACTAGCAGGCTTTGCGTCAATGGCAGATACATTCATCCCTCACCCACTACTAATTGACTACTTACCGAGACCAAGCATTGAGGACCCCGAAGTAGAAGAGGTGTGTTGCGTCGAATTAGGCCTTTCATGGATGGATCCCATCATATTGTTCTTAAAAGATGGCGTCTTACCGGAAGAAAAGAAAGAAGCCAACAAAATTAGAGAAAAGTCGCAGCGATTTTGGCTCTCCCCATCTATGGCATTGTACAAAAAATCATTCTCAGGACCTTATCTAAAGTGTGTCCAACCCAGCAAAGTAGAAGCATTCTTGTTCGAAATACATGAAGGGGTGTGCGGAAGCCACCGTGGAGGAAGATCGTTAGCTTACAGAGCCATTTCACAAGGATACTAGTGGCCATACATGCAGGCAGACTCAGAGAAGTATGTGAAGAAGTGCGAGAAATGTCAAAAGTTCGCACACCAAATACATCAGCCAGCTAGAGAACTCCTACCATTGACCAGCCCATGGCCCTTTGCAATATGGGGCTTGGACATAGTAGGACCATTTCCAACAGCACCTGAAACAGGAAGTTCTTTCTCGCAGCAATAGACTACTTCACAAAGTGGGTGGAAGCAGAAGCATTGGCATTAATCAAGGAAAAAGATGTGAAGAAGTTCGTCTGGCAGAATATCATTACTCGATTCGGCATACCTAAAGTCCTAATATCAGACAACGGCACCCAGTTTGATGGCAGAATCTTTAGAGGCTTTTGTGAAGAATACAAAATAGAGTTCTACAATTCTACACCGGCATATCCCCAAGCCAACGGCCAGGCAGAAGCGTCAAACAAGGTCATCTTGGATGGACTGAAGAAAATGTTAGAAAGAGCAAAAGGCAAATGGGCTGAGGAGCTTCCTCATATTTTATGGGCTTACCGCACCACACCTCGACGATCAACGAGAAAAACACCATTCTCCTTAGCCTATGGCATGGAAGCAGTAATCCCGCTGGAAGTTGGCCTCCCTACAATTAGAAACGAAAATTTTGATCCAGACTTGAATGGAGAAACCATAGCATTGGAGCTCGACCTCGCCGAAGAAAGAAGAGAAAGAGCACTGGTTCACATTGCCTCATACCAACAAGAGTTATCTAGGAAATACAACAAGACAGTACATCCAAGGCAATTCAAAATCGGAGATTGGGTACTATGCAAAGTAATGGGAAACACCATAGTTCAGGGAGATGGCAAGTTAGGGCCCAATTGGAAAGGACCTTACAAAGTAGTTGGATTAGCAAGCAAAGGGGCATACCACTTAGAAGATGAGGACGGCAAAGCAATTCCCAGGCCATGGAATACTGCCAATCTCAAGTTATTTTATTTTTAGCATTTCTTTAGAATACTTGTAATTTTTCTTTTCCCCAATAAAACAAGTAGTTTTTTCAGCATAAGTGTTTTATTCTGTAAATATTATTTTAGTAAGTTAGGGGCATTGAAAACATGGTTGGCTGGAAAAACCAACACCCTTCCCAAGCCCAGGATAAGGATCCAGGCTGCAGGACGTTTGGTCAAGAACAACCAAACACTTTACTCTAGGTTGGCCTGGAAAAACCAATCTAGAGAGTTGGCTGGAAAAACCAACACCCCTCTAAACCACAGGAAAGGATCCAGGCTAACAGGACGTTGGTTCCGGAAATCAAACTAACACTTTACTCTAGGTTGGCCTGAATAACCAATCTAAAGGTTGCTGGAAAAACTCAACACCCCTTCCTAAACCCAGGATAAGGAATCTAGGCTTTACGGGACGTTTGGTCGGAAAAACCACAATACTTTACTTAGGTTGACATGGAAAACCAAGCTAATCGAGGTTGGCTGGAGTTAAACCAACACTTGAACTCTTTCAGTCGAGTAAGGATATCGGCTAAAGAAGAGTGGTTGGCTAGATTAAACGCAATCTTAGTATTCTTCAGCCGAAGTAAGGAAATCGGCTAAAGAGTGGTTGGCTGGGATTAAACCAACTTTTAGAACTCTTCAACCGAAGTAAGGATATCGGCTAAGAGTAGTTGTGCTGGATTAAACCAACTCTTATAGTACTCCTTCAGCCGAAGTAAGGATTACGGCTAAAAAGTGGTTGGCTGGATTAAAACCAACTTTTAGACTCTTCAGCCGAAAGTAAAGGATATCGGCTAAAGAAGTGGTTGGCTGGACTAAAACCAACTCTTGATTACTCTTCAGCGAAGTAAGGACATCGCTAAAGAGTGACGCTGGATTAAACCTACTTTAAGTATTTCTCAGCCGAATAGGGATCTCGGCTAAAGATAATTGGCAGGTGTACTTTATAGTTGCAAAAATGTTTTGCAAATGTAAAGACCCAATATAAGGTATCTCGGCAGCGATAGTATACCTCATCCAAAGACTTCAATCAGAAAGTAAAATACAAGTATGGAGGATCCACCGAAATGAGAGTTGGAACACAAAAGAGCAGACCTCTTAAAAATTCAAAACAAATACAAAAAGAGGCCACCAGCCCGTTACATTTGGTCCAACAAAAAGAAAAACAGAATCAGTTAAAAATGATTATCAAGATCAAGCATTAATATCCACCCGAAGCTCGATTTCTTGACGAGTAAGTGCGGTCTGGTTGGGCTAGCTCGGCCTCGCAGGAAGTACGGTTTCAGTCGGCAGCTCGTTAGTCAAGGTCTTCCAACCGTTGGCCTCCAACCGAGCTGTCTGATCAGGGGATTCATTAACGACCGGGTATCATTGGGCTCGGTTTCTTCATCGTCGTCTGAACCCTGAAGAAATGTTGCATAGACTCGATCACACCGCGGTGATGGTGCGTACTTCCGATAGTCGAGTCTCGGTATGTAAGTACTGAGGAGGATTGTAGGACCTCGGTTTCGGCCCACACCGGGCTACACCACAAGCTGCCCTCTGCGTTTTGTTTCCACACTTTGAAGCACAAATCTTTGGCTGCCTCACATTGGCTGGCATATAGAGGAGCCTCCCCCCTTGAAACCTTTCAGCATATCCGCATCAGCCAGCCGTTTTTCTTTAAGCCGACGATCTCCTCGTTTTTCTTAACCTTCGAGCTTGGTGCTCATGCAAGGTATTTGTCTTTGATCACGGCTGCAGGCCTTTGTTTCTCATTCTCCGTACAGCCGAGCTATACGGAGTCCGGTCAGGACGACCGTTAACTACCATCGGATTTTGCTCGGCTTTTGCGTTCTTGGCTTCTTACTAGGCTCTTGCAATTTTTTCTGTCACTGCTCGGCAGCGCTTGCCTTGTATCTGCGAATTCAAGCACTCGCTGTGAGCCGATATGCTTTTTTGCATAGCCTTGCAAAAAGAGGGGGTGACTTGTATCAACCTGAGATAAAGGTTGCGCAAATTAAAAAGATTAACAGAGAAAACTACTTACACAAGCACGATGGACTTCCGTGGCCGAATGTAATGCCCTTAGTTCGATCAGGTGCTGGTGGTGCTCTACCATGTCTGCTGAGAGGCAGACACTTTGGAAGGTTAAATGCCATTAAGTGACTTTTTCAGTGACCACTGAGTTTGTGAGTCCTGAATATCTCCGATTTGAAATGTAATTTGGTGCCCACTTGGGGGCTGGCTTCGGTCGGTTTAAGCGCTTCGGTTTTGCGGGCTCGGTGGAAGAAGGGTTTCGTCTTCATCAACAAGGCGTTGCTCGGTTTGGGTAGTCCGGGCACGCTTGCTGGGGCGAGATGAGGAGGGTTGTTGAGATGGAAGAGCCACCATGGTCTCTTGAGTCTGGGTGGTTGGTGGTACTTCGGCTGGATGTGTTTCGGTTATGAGGGCCCTCACTCTGTTCCTCTTCGCCATTTCTTCTTCAGCAGTAGTACGGACTAGGTTGATTTGTGGCAAGGTCGGGTCTGGTTCAGGAGAGGCCTCTAGCAAAAAATCTGTTACTCTGGCTTTTCGTCGGCTGCTATATCTATACGTCGGCTCAAAATTGAGCAGCTTGGCCCAACTTCTTTTAGGATACCGTAATGCGGCGCGAAGTGTGTTTAGGTTAGGGTAATTGTACAGTGACTTGAGGTGGGCTGAGTCTACATAAAGAAGACAACTGTCAGTTCGGTTCAGGAATAGGAAACTGAAATAAAAAGAGGCTTGCAATAGAGCCGAGGTAATTATACCGGTGGTCCCTTTATTCTAGTTTATTCGGTCACCAGGAATCTGGGCTTCTTGGTCTTCGAAGTTCCCAGAAACCCAGAAGAAATCATCATCGTTCAAGTCTTTATCCGGTGTGTCTGTTATTATTTTCTCTCGACGACGGCGTATTCTTAGATAATAGACCCAGCCATCTTCTTTTGATCCTATTGAATATTGATGAAAGAGTTCGGCTAAGCCGAGGTTAATGTTAGCTCGGCGGTTTAGCTCGGCTATACCATTTATTATGCGGTATGAGTTTGTGGAAAGCTGAGTTGGGCATATCCTAGTCTGCCTAAGGAATTCACAAAGTAAGGGCTGAACAGGGAATCTTAGGCCGGTTTTTCCAATGGAAAGGAGGGTGAAGGGAACAAAACCAGGGTTTCCCCAAGGTATGATATCTTGTTCGGCTAAGGTAAGATGGACGTCATTAGGAATGTTATACTCCCTTCGGAATTCGGCCAGGCCACCAGGTGTTTCTACTAAAAACCTATATTTATCCATTTTGTCTTAAGTTATGAATAAAATAAGCATGTGATAGCTCAGTCGGAGAAAGGTGCTAAGTAGTTTGGTTGAGCGCTCAAAGGAGTGCCTGGGCAACCTAAAGTCTGCAAAGTGAAAAAAGAGGTGTTAAGCACAGCCCGTGGGACCGTGCTAAAAGAACAAAAAGGGGCAAGATAAATATAGTCCTAGCTCGGTTTGAAGAAAGAATTTGGTATCTTGGTTTGTGCAAGGGGTTTGTTATTTCGTTTTGTGCAAAGGTTAGTGTTAGCCCGATTGAAACCTCTAGGAGCAGCGCTCCTAGTTTGGTTTGAACTACGAAAGCTGGGTTAGCCCCAAGTTATAGCTCGGCCGTGGTTGAGACTAACAGACGCAATATTACGTAGACTTAGTGCGGATTGCTAGCTCGGCTGAGTTAAAACAAAAGGTAGTTTGACTTGTTAAAACTACTGGTATAATGTGAAGTATTAGTTCAGTTGAATGGTCTGGCTAGAATGACATCAACTACAAACGACTTTTTAGTTCGGATATACTATGATTTTGGATCAAAATCAGTGTTTTTCAGTTTATTCGTGAAAAGCCAGTGATTCTATTACACGAAAGAAAGGTATGTGTTTTGAAAAAATACACAAAATACATGTATTGTAAAAGCAAATGCGAAAACATAAAAAACAAGGCAGATTTGAGTAAACTTACCAGGTCAAGAGGAAGAAATCGGAGAGGGAAGCAACGACAATGAAGAACACGAACTCAGCAAGTTCAGGGTTAAAGAAGCTCAGGAACGAGAGAGTGAGAAGAGGAAATGAATAGTGTGGTAAGTGATTCAAAAAAACAAAAAGCTTTGTTTTGATGCAAGGACCAGAGGTGGGAACTGTTCAAAATACACGGAGAACGAAGACGGCGTGACAGCTGCATTGGGCCAATCAGAGGGGGCCACATGTCCTTGGAATGAGAAACGATTCAGTTGCTGTGATTGAAGAGACGTTTTGACCGGACAGGTAGAGTCGGCGTGAATTTAGCTCAGCTGGAGAGGCTGAGAACGTCTTTTAGCTTGGTCGGAAAGGCTAAAGAGTTTTTTTAGCTCGGCTGGAAGACAAGGTAATCCCTATCATGCTGCGCAAATGGAATTAAGGGGCAATTGAGAGGGTAATTCATATGAAAATTGTGCCGAGCTGGGTAATGGGCCGTTATGGGCCACAGTGCGAAGGGCTAAGTAAAAAGGCCATGAAGTTACTCCGGCCCAAGAGAGGTGTAAAGTTACTCCGATCCGCAAAAGGTGTAAAGTTACTCCGATCCGCGAGAGACCTGAAGTTACTCTGGTCCAAAAGAGCTTACGGTAAGTTTGGTCGTCACTCACAAAGTTATCCCGGTTTGGACCGGAGTATTGGTTATTCCGGTCTAGACATACCGTGGTTAGCATTAAGAAGAGCCAAGGTAAGAGCAGTGAATGGAAGAGCCGAGCTAATTTTATCTCAGTCTAATCTGCGGCTTAGCATAGCCATGCTTACCTCGGTCATGTTGAAGTCTGACCATGGTAGAACCATCTCACTTGGTTTATGCAGTGAGGGGAGTGTTAAAGGATAAGCATTTTCTTTCAGGAGTATGAATCCTAGGAGGACTCTACATGGAGGAGTGAAAGTCCTACTATGATTGTGTCATGCGAAACCTATAAAAACTTACAACATCACCTATGGAGAGGTAACACAACTTTGATTCCTGAATATACAGAGCTTTTGTCTACTTGTTTATTTTGCTGATTTAGGCATCAGAGAGGTTTCCGGCACACACCCGCCGGCTAGCTCACGTTTATGTTTTCAAGGAGTAAAACGACGACGTTTGGAGGAGCGCGAACTTGATCAACAAGATTATACGAGAATGTTTATTTCTTTCCCGTACAGGTGATCTAAAAATACATAGTAGTTACTCCTCTGTATATGTGTACATCTTGATGGAAATGTGCATGTATTAATGGTAGGTAAGTGTAGCATGAGCTTTGAGATATTTTTCTTAACAATATTCAACTTGTTTAGTTTTGGTTTTCAAAAAATACTTTTTCGAATTTTTTTTTATTTTTGTATTTTTTGTTTTCAATGAATTTTTTTAATATTTTAAGTAATTTTTTTAATTTTTAGATACACTTAACATAAATACACTTAAAAAGTATAATATTTATGAAAAAAAATTCACTATCTACCAAAAATACAAAAACAAAAAAAATCAAAATTCAATATATTTTTATGTATTTATTAATTTTTTAAAATATTTTTTCACAAATATTTTACTATTTAGATACATCTAAGTAAGGTGTATCTAAAAAATTAAAAAAAAATGCTTAAAAATTTTAAAATTATTCACTAAAAAAAAAAATTCAATTTCTAAAAAATTAAATTCAGAAAACTGAAACCAAACACACTGATTACTCTTATTGTTCTTTTGCTTTTTTATTTTTGTCTCAAAATATCAAAAGTTTATTTGACGTGCATAAATATTTTGAAAAATATATTTACATTGTGTTTGATTTGAGAAATTAGGAGGGATTTGGAAATAAAAGGAAAAATGTGTGTGAAATTAAGGCCTAGTTTGGAAAGACTAAATAAGTGCACTTTTTGACTTTTTTTGTATTATGTGTAGAAAAAGTAGAGAGGAGATGTTGATTGATGTGACCCAAAAAAGATAAAAAGATGAAATAAGTGCACTTTTTCCTTTGTAGCCAAACTTGGCCTAAAGACAACCAAATCAATCTCCAAAAACTTAGGAAGCACGGATACAGATACAAATACGATATACGGCGATGCAGCGATATGGATATGGTGATAATGCCAAGATCTGAAAAAGTAAGATACAGGTACAGAAGGATACGTTCGTAAAAAAAATTTATTTTTTATAATTTTAATAATATAATATGCATGAAAATAAAACCTAAAGTAAATTAATAAATAAAGAGAGGGATTCCTATTAAATAAAGAAATACTAAAATTAAAGTTCCTAAAATTAAAAATTTGATAAAGAAATACTTACATTAAAACAATGTAGGGGAAAAAAAAAAGGTGGAAAAAAATTAAATAAAGTAGCCTAATAGATAAGGGAAAAATAAGAAGAAAGAGAGCAGAGACTAGACCATTGAAAAAATATAAATATAAAATAATAAAAAAATTGGAAAAAATTATATACCTATTTGGCGTATTACAATATAAAAAATAAAAAATTAGAAAAAAATTGGATGCATATTTGGTGTATCCCTCGCATCCCTCAAGTATCCATTGCGTATCCCTCCCGTATCTGAAATTGAAAAAAATAAAAAAATCGGATACTTATTTGCCATATCCGATACGTATCCCACCGTATCGAATGTGTATTCGATACTCGTACGGCACCTTTTTTGAAGTATCTGTGCTTCATAGATGGTCATCATCATACTACTACGTGAACAATCTTGCAATCTGCTGGGTCTCTTGTAATGATTTCTTCTGCATTTAAAATCCCTATTAGTTGGTCTGGGGCTTAAAACTTCGCATGTAATTTAAGAAATATTTTACCAAAACCTTGATTAATGATTGCGAGGGATCTTCCCAATGATACAGCCGTACAGCTTTGTCATATTTTGGTCCTTTTTTATCTGTTGATTGGAAACCATTTGGTTTTTTGAAGGTTAAGGTGTTGTCATTAGCTTCATGTGCTATGGCCCAACTGGGAGATTGGGGGTATTCCTGATAAGATTTTTAAAATTGTTGTTGAGGTTTTGAAGGCATCAATCTGAGATTTATACGAATCAGGAGGAAAAGAAAAAAGAACCAGTTCTATATTGATGTAGTTTAAATTCTTGAAGCACATATAGCCTTGTATGAATGTTTAAATTACCTTCAGTTGAGGCATCATTATTTTTTTTTCTTTCTATTTGAGCAGCATTATTTTCTGGATATCCCTTTGAAGAAATGATCCATGCTTGAGATATATGTACTGATATGTCTATTGTTTTGTACGCATAATTTGGCAGCACAATTTTGAAAAATAATTTTCTGTTAAGAGCTGCAGGACGTTTGGTCGGAACAACCAAACACTTTACTCTAGGTTGGCTGGAATAACCAATCTAAAGGTTGGCTGGAAAAACCAACACCCTTCCTAAACCCAGGATAAGGATCTAGGCTACGGGACGTTTGGTCAGTAATAACCAAACACTTTACTTTAGGTTGGCTGGAAAAACCAATCTAGAGGTTGGCTGGAAAAACCAACACCCTTCCTAAGCCCAGGATAAGGATTCAAGTTGCAGGACGTTTGGTCGGAATAAACTAAACACTTTACTCTAGGTTGGCTGGAATAACCAATCTAAAGGTTGGCTGGAAAAACCAACACCCTTCCTAAGCCCAGGATAAGGATCCAGGCTACGGGACGTTTGGTCGGAATAAACCAAATACTTTACTTTAGGTTGACTGGAAAAACCAATCTAGAGGTTGGCTGGATTAAACCAACATTTTGAACTCTTCAGTCGAAGTAAGGATATCGGCTAAAGAGTGGTTGGCTAGATTAAACCAACTCTTAGTATTCTTCAGCCAAAGTAAGGATATCGGCTAAAGAGTGGTTGGCTGGATTAAACCAACTTTTAGAACTCTTCAACCGAAGTAAGGATATCGGCTAAAGAGTAGTTGTCTGGATTAAACCAACTCTTAGTACTCTTCAGCCGAAGTAAGGATATCAGCTAAAAAGTGGTTGGCTGGATTAAACCAACTTTTAGAACTCTTCAGCCGAAGTAAGGATATCGGCTAAAGAGTGGTTGGCTGGACTAAACCAACTCTTGATACTCTTCAGCCGAAGTAAGGACATCGGCTAAAGAGTGACAGGCTGGATTAAACCTACTTTAAGTATTCTTCAGCCAAGGTAGGGATCTCGGCTAAAGAATAATTGGCAGGTGTACTTATAGTTGCAAATGTTTGCAAATGTTAAAGACCAATATAAGGTATCTCGGCAAGCGATTGCTATACCTCATCCAAGACTTCAATCAGAAAGTAAAATACAAGTATGGAGATCAACCGAAATGAGAGTTGGAACAAAAAGAGCAGACTTCATTAAAAATTCAAAACAAATACAAAGAAGAGGCCCCAGCCCGGTTACATTTGTCCAACAAAAAAGAAAAAACAGAATCAGTTAAATAGATAATCAAGATCAGCATTAATATCAACCCGAAGCTCGATTTCTGACGGTAGTGCGGTCTTGGTTGGGTGCTCGGTCTCGGCAGGAAGTATGGTTTCAGTCGGCAGCTCGTTAGTCAGGTCTTCCACCGTTGGCTCCAACCGAGCTGTCTGATCAGTGGGATCATTAACGACCGGGTATCATTGGGCTCGGTTTCTTCATCGTCGTCTGAACCCTGAAGAAACTGTTGCTGAACTGATGCAGCGTACTCCGATAGTGAGCTCGGTATGAAGTACTGAGGAGGATTGTAGACCTCGGTTTCGGGCCCACAACCGAGCTACACCACAGCTGCCCTCCAACCACATTTGAAGAACAAATCTTTGGCTGCCTCACATTGCTGCATATAGAGGGCCTCCCCCTCCTTGAAACCTTCAGCATTCGCATCAGCCGCCTTTTTCTTTAGCTCGACGATCTCTGCGTTTTTCTTACCTTCGAGCTTGGCTAGCTCATGCAGGTATTTGTCTTTGATCACGGCTGCAGCCTTTTGTTTCTCCGCTACAGCCGAGCTAACGAGTCCGGTCAGACGACCGTTCTCGGATTTTAGCTCGGCTATTTGCTTCTTGGCTTCTTCTAGCTCTGCAATTTTTTCTGTCACTTCGGCCAGCGCTTGCCTTGTAGTCTTGCGACGTTCAAGCACTCGCTTGTGAGCGATATGGCTTTTTTGCATAGCCTGCAAAAAGAGGGGGAGACTTGTATTCAAACTGAGATAAAAGTTGCGCAAATTAAAAAGATTAACAGAAGAAACTACTTACAAGCACGATGGACTTCGTGGCCGAATGAATGGCCCTTAGTTCGGTCAGGTGCTGGTGGTGCTCCATGTCTGCTGGAAGGCAGACACTCTTGGCAAGGTTAAATGCCATTAAGTGATCTTTTTCAGTGACCACTGAGTTTGTGTCCTGAATATCTCGATTTTGAAATGTAAGTTTGGGTGCCCACTTGGAGGAGCTGGCTCGGTCGGAGCGCTTCGGTTGCGGGCTCGGTGGCGGGCTTGGTGGAAGAATGGTTTCGTCCTCATCAACAAGTCGTTGCTCGGTTGGGGTAGTCCGAGCACGCTTGCTGGGACGAGATGAGGAGGGTTGTTGAGATGGAAGGGCCACCACGGTTTCCTGAGTCTGGTTCGGTGGTGGTACTTCGGCTAGGTGTGTTTCGGTTAGGAGGGCCCTCACTCTGTTTCTTTTCGCCATTTCTTCTTCAGCAGTAGTACGGACTAGGTTGATTTGTGGCAAGGTCGGGTCTGGTTCAGGAGAGGCCTCTAGCAAAAAATCTGTTACTCTGGCTTTTCGTCGGCTGCTATATCTATACGTCGGCTCAAAATTGAGCAGCTTGGCCCAACTTCTTTTAGGATACCGTAATGCGGCGCGAAGTGTGTTTAGGTTAGGGTAATTGTACAGTGACTTGAGGTGGGCTGAGTCTACATAAAGAAGACAATTGTCAGTTCGTTTCAGGAATAGGAAACCGAAATAAAAAGAGGCTTGCAATAGAGCCGAGGTAATTATACCGGTGGTCCCTTTATTCTAGTTTATTCGGTCACCAGGAATCTGGGTTTCTTGGTCTTCGAAGTTCCCAGAAACCCAGAAGAAATCATCATCGTTCAAGTCTTTATCCGGTGTGTCTGTTATTATTTTCTCTCGACGACGGCGTATTCTTAGATAATAGACCCAGCCATCTTCTTTTGATCCTATTGAATATTGATGAAAGAGTTCGGCTAAGCCGAGGTTAATGCCAGCTCGGCGGTTTAGCTCGGCTATACCATTTATTATGCGGTATGAGTTTGTGGAAAGCTGAGTTGGGCATATCTTAGTTTGCCTAAGGAATTCACAAAGTAAAGGTTGCACAGGGAATCTGAGTCCGGTTTCTACAATGGAAAGGAGGGTGAAGGGAACAAAACCAGGGTTTCCCCAAGGTATGATATCTTGTTCGGCTAAGGTAAGATGGACGTCATTAGGAATGTTATACTCCCTTCGGAATTCGGCCAGGCCACCAGGTGTTTCTACTAAAAACCTATATTTATCCATTTTGTCTTAAGTTATGAATAAAATAAGCATGTGATAGCTCAGTCGGAGAAAGGTGCTAAGTAGTTTGGTTGAGCGCTCAAAGGAGTGCCTGGGTAACCTAAAGTCTGCAAAGTGAAAAAAGAGGTGTTAAGCACAGCTCGTGGGACCGTGCTAAAAGAACAAAAAGGGGCAAGATAAATATAGTCCTAGCTCGGTTTGAAGAAAGAATTTGGTATCTTGGTTTGTGCAAGGGGTTTGTTATTTCGTTTTGTGCAAAGGTTAGTGTTAGCCCGATTGAAACCTCTAGGAGCAACGCTCCTAGTTTGGTTTGAACTACGAAAGCTGGGTTAGCCCCAAGTTATAGCTCGGCCGTGGTTGAGACTAACAGACGCACTATTACGTAGACTTAGTGTGGATTGCTAGCTCGGCTGAGTTAAAACAAAAGGTGGTTTGACTTGTTAAAACTACTGGTATAATGTGAAGTGTTAGTTCGGTTGAATGGTCTGGCTAGAATGACATCAACTACAAACGACTTTTTAGTTCGGATATACTATGATTTTGGATCAAAATCAGTGTTTTTCAGTTTATTCGTGAAAAGCCAGGGATTCTATTACACGAAAGAAAGGTATGTGTTTTGAAAAAATACACAAAATACATGTATTGTAAAAGCAAATGCGAAAACATCAAAAACAAGGCAGATTTGAGTAAACTTACCAGGTCAAGAGGAAGAAATCGGAGATGGAAGCAACGGCAATGAAGAACACGAACTCAGCAAGTTCAGGGTTAAAGAAGCTCAGGAACGAGAGAGTGAGAAGAGGAAATGAATAGTGTGGTAAGTGATTCAAAAAAACAAAAAGCTTTGTTTTGATGCAAGGACCAGAGGTGGGAACTGTTCAAAATACACGGAGAACGAAGATGGCGTGACAGTTGCATTGGGCCAATCAGAGGAGGCCACGTGTCCTTGGAATGAGAAACGATTCAGTTGCTATGATTGAAGAGACGTTTTGACCGGACAGGTAGAGTCAGTGTGAATTTAGCTCGGCTGGAGAGGCTGAGAACGTCTTTCAGCTTGGTCGGAAAGGCTAAAGAGTTTTTTTAGCTCGGCTGGAAGACAAGGTAATCCCTATTATGCTACGCAAATGAAATTAAGGGGCAATTGAGAGGGTAATTCATATGAAAATTGGGCCGAGCTGGGTAATGGGCCGTTATGGGCCACAGTGCGAAGGGCTAAGTAAAAAGGCCATGAAGTTACTCCGGCCCAAGAGAGGTGTAAAGTTACTCCAATTCGCAAAAGGTGTAAAGTTACTCCGATCCGCGAGAGACCTGAAGTTACTCCGGTCCCAAAGAGCTTACGGTAAGTTTGGTCGTCACTCACAAAGTTATCCCAGTTTGGACCGGAGTATTGGTTATTCCGGTATAGACATACCGTGGTTAGCATTAAGAAGAGCCAAGGTAAGAGCAGTGAATGGAAGAGCCGAGCTAATTTTATCTCGGTTTAATCTGCGGCTTAGCATAGCCATGCTTACTTCGGTCATGTTGAAGTCTGACCATGGTAGAACCATCTCACTTGGTTTATGCAGTGAGGGGGGTGTTAAAGGATAAGCATTATCTTTCAGGAGTATGAATCCTAGGAGGACTCTACATGGAGGAGTGAAAGTCCTACTATGATTGTGCCATGCGAAACCTATAAAAGCTTACAACATCACCTATGGAGAGGTAACACAACTTTGATTCCTGAATACACAGAGCTTTTGTCTACTTGTCTATTTTGCTGATTTAGGCATCAGAGAGGTTTCCGGCACACACCCGCCGGCTAGCTCACGTTTGTGTTTTCAGGAAGTAAAGCGACGACGTTTGGAGGA
>NW_021025159.1:607519-665764 GCF_004153795.1 Camellia sinensis
ATTTGGACTCTTTGGTGTTTATCAATTTCACATTGTACTTGTGAGATTAGATTTAGAACCGCGAGAGTCCGAACTGTAGGGCTTATATTCGAACTTTCGAAAGGGGGCATGAAAAAGCTGGGCTACAACTGGGCCAAACTGAAGGACTTTGAATCCGCCAAACAGAGCTGACCGAGCTTCTCCATCTTAGTCAAAGTAGTCTTCTGGCAGATCGGGCTGAGCTCACCAAGCTGTGATGGGCCAAGCAAAATTGGGTCGTGGTTGAGGGCAAGGACAAAGCTTGTATGTTTCCAATCGAGCTGATAGCTCAGTTGAGCTCTGGATGGCACCACGGTGCAGGTCTCATGGGTAGTGATGATCACGGTCCTAACCAAGCTATTGCTAGCTCAGCCAAGAGTGTCTCAGTTGAATGCTTCTCGTGCCCTAACGGTTTGTTGGTGACAAACAATGACCTGTCCAAGTTAGTGATATTCCTGACAAATACATGTGCATAAGAGAATAATATAACATAATGTTCTTACCCAAAGACGATGGAGATCATGCGCACTACATGGAAGAATAAGACGAGTTGTTTGTATAGAAGCCCTGGACTTCAGGGTGGAAGGTATGCAATCTAGAATACCCAAAAAATACTCTCTTATTCTCTCTTATTCTTTGAGGGTGCTAACTAGACCATCGAGGGGGTTTTCTGTCAAGACATCTGCCAGTTAGCTCACATCTATTGTGTTTGCAGGAGAAACGACATTGTTAAAGTGAGCAGAATACGAAGGCAATGAGTACAGAAATGAAGATTATTTATATATATATATATATATATATAAAAACTTATACCATATACGGGAAGAGACGTAAATCATTATGAAAATAAAATTATTTTTCGTAATTGAACGGAAATTCAAATTTTCCATTCTACTTTTCCAGTAAACTCTGAAGCACTTTTTCGGATACTGTACGACAGTCTCACTAGATCATACAAGTCAACTCTGCTTTTGCTCTCAACCACTATTTCAAGAAGAGCTTGGCTCCCGTTCATAATCGGATGGAAAAGTATTGTTTGACTTGTGGAGATTTTATGGTTTTCATTTTGATAATTTAAATTATTAATGTGTAGAACTCGTTAAGTACTATATATTT
Source organism: Camellia sinensis (assembly GCF_004153795.1). Lineage (NCBI taxonomy): Eukaryota > Viridiplantae > Streptophyta > Magnoliopsida > Ericales > Theaceae > Camellia > Camellia sinensis. The sequence goes on from NW_021025159.1 coordinate 608,654, forward strand.
AAAAAAATTATTTTAATTGAATATCGATAGTTATGTGATCAAATCAGTTTTGTATAAAAAAATGAACGGTGAATAAATTAGCGGTTAACAAAAACTGATAAGATGAGATAGTTATCTATATCCGATCAAAGTGATTTTTTATAGCCATATAGTACTCGATAAGTTCTACCCATTAAACGGTTTGAATTATCAAAACGGAACTCGTGACGGATTCCCATGGGCCGAACAACACTATCCAATCCGATTAAGAACGGGAGGTAAACTGCTTCCATATATATATATATATATATATATATTTTCCGTTGGTGCAATTTACAATAAATTATTAAATTATTCATTTTATAACTCTCAATATGTATTATTCGTAAAAAAAATTAAGTTGGTTAAATAATTATAATTTTTTCATTTTATTGTGTTTATTGCTAAAAAATATAAATAATTTATTTTCAAAAATATATTTGTTCCCTATTTTTTCAAAAATAAAGCAATAAAATAAAAATACTATGATTATCGGATCAATTTATTTTTTTTACGAATGATATATATTAAGAGTTCTATAAAATGAACCATTCTTATAATTAAAACAAGACTTGTAGTTGGCCCTACAAGCCTCTCAAGCACTCTCATGTTAAAATGTGAACAAGAGAGATGTTCAATCCTTTCTATAATTTTTTTTTTATTTTTTAAGCAAGTTTAAATTAAATGATACTATGAATTTTTTTAAAAAGTTAGTTAAAAGTTATTTTTTGAATTTTTAATTTTTTTTTGAAAAAACATGTAAAAAAAATATAAAGATAATATAATCCAAAATAAGTTAAAAATTAAAAGATGACTTTTAATTATTTTCTCAAAAAGGCCTATATAGCCCGGTTTTGTTCGCACATTAATTGGTGAAACAAAAATATTAAAGACTGTAAAAAAAAAAAAATAGCATTGCAGTTAGGTTAATATATTTTTTAAATATAAAACTTATTATTTTAGACCAATTAAAATTTACGTAGTATTATGTAAACAAAATTATTTTCACTGATTTCGTTTGGCATGTTAAAAAGTCTAATTTTTTTGACTATTTTAACTAAAAAAGATAAAATAAGCTAAAAAATTAATAAGATAAAATGTCACATTCAAATTATAATTATTTTATTTTTTAACCTAAAAAAATAAAAAAAATCAAAAAACTTATCTCAAACGAGACTTTTTAATCCCAAACTAAGATGATCAAAAAGTCAACTTACTTTCCAAATGAACCCTAATTTATGAGCCATGCTTTAATAAAAAGGCCATCGATGGTAATATATTTAGCAAACTTATTCTCTTAGGCTTAATTTATTTTTTTTCCTTTTTTGTGAAAAGCCAAATGAAAATAAAAATAAAATAAAGTATAGAAGAGTAATATTATAGCAGCATCTCGAACGAATCCAGTATATATCACTCTAAAAAAATGATGGACACGTGGATGATCGCACAATTCCGGGCATGCTAACTGCTGACGCATGCACTTACGACTGAAGATGTTTAAGTGGTCCTACTTCTAGTTGGCGAAATTGTAAATAAGAGAAAAATTTTAAATAATTGCATAAGTGGGGTTTATTTTTTTGGTATGTAAATTGACACACTGAAAAAATTTATATTAAACACATAAAAAAATATATATATATATATAAAAACTTATACCATATGCGGGAAGAGACGTAAATCATTATGAAAATAAAATTATTTTTCGTAATTGAACGGAAATTCAAATTTTCCATTCTACTTTTCCAGTAAACTCTGAAGCACTTTTTCGGATACTGTACGACAGTCTCACTAGATCATACAAGTCAACTCTGCTTTTGCTCTCAACCACTATTTCAAGAAGGAGAGTTAGAATTTATGGAAATCTTTGGTGAACCATACATTCATGAAAATTGTTTGATAGTTTGAATTTATGTAGTTTAAATGGTTCGAATGTATAAAAACGACGTTGTTTTAAAACATTCAAACCATTCATATCATGAAAATTCAAACTACCAAGCATTGTTGATACATTCATCTCTGTTAACATAATAATACTACTGAGGAAGTGGGCATTTTAGTAACTTTCACATTTGAGACTAAAAAAAGCTATCTTGTGTAGAGTCCTGAGTTCATGCCTTTTATCATTATTCCACAATTTTTCATATTACTAACTTTAATCTCAGTGAACCCATCAACTTTCCATGGAGAGAAAGACCTAATCACCCAGAACCTGACTGTCACAAAGCAAATTGCTTTGTTTGGGAGGTGAAATTTTGAACACAAGGCACGTGAATGTTGGGCTTGACTCTACAAACATAGAGGTCACATGGTAAAGCTTCACTTGGTCCGCTCTATAAAACTGCCAAGCCACGTTGGTTCTTAATGAGTAGTAGCACTCGTAACGTTATTGAAAGATTTTGTCTATAATGAGAATCTGTCCCTAAAAACCAGTAAAGTGGTCACAACAGAGAGAATCTGTCCCTAAAAACCAGTAAAGAAATCGGATACAATTAGAGGGTGGAGTCACCCACCGTGTTTTTCAAAGTGCCATTTGGTCATCCAACAATTGTCCATATGGCATTAGTGGTTTGTTCTGTGATAGCTTGATATATATTATTGATTCTATTTCTGAACATTTCAAGCGTTTGAGACAATTTGTGACTTAACAATTTCATCTTGCAGGATCAATCGTGCACACCTCATATGCTCATCAAGTTCATATTTCTGTGGAGGATTCGTCCCTCCACAATTGGTAATATTGATGAGTACTTCATGTACTTTACGTTCTTTTTTCTTTTTCTTTTTCTTTTTCTTTTGTTGCTGATTTTGCTCAATTTCATTCAATAATTGTAGCCCTTCATGTTTGTTGAAAACGGGGTCACTCAATATGAATCTTGAGCTTTTGTTGAAACAAAAAGATAAAGAAGCCAAAATCCATAACCAAACTTTTATATGTTGTCTTTCTTTTAAGGCCTTCAGCCCAATGTCCCAGAAACAGAAAAATTTGATTTCTGAGAGTTCGATAATTGGGAGCCAACAAGGCAAGTTTTTTCATTTAAGAGTGCAGAAACATAATTCTATAATATACACAAGTATCGCTAATATAAAGAAACTGTACTCTGACTTAGATAGGTTTTAACAAAGTTCAGCAATCTCATTCCTCATTTCTGTGCATTAGCATTTCATCAGCACTGGTTATATTGTCTACTGGTAAGGAGTAACACATGCTTATCAAAGGAACAACAAATTTGTGTTCCTTGCAATGGAAAAGAATTGTTGAAGCTCACTAAAAATAAGGTGATGATCAAACGCGACTCACAAAGAAAACAAACATAAGATTCAGAAGAAATCAATCTCTAAATAATTACCTGAAGGCTTCACATCAACGCCTGGCACTTTCTCTGCTGTCATATTAGCCTTCTGCATATCATTTCTTGCAGACAAGTCCATCATGAACGGTTTTGGAACATCCGGTGGATTTGTGCAACGAATGAGCGCCCAATTCACACTCTGGAAAAATGGATGCTGTTTGACTTCAGTGGCCCCCCGTCTATATGCAAGGCGATGCTGTGGTTCTTTCACGAGTAAACCTCTGATCAAGTCCCTAGCAGCAAAACTCACAGTAGGAGACTCAGGAAATCTTAAGGGTTGTCCAACCACGTTGAACAAAGTAGCACGATTCCCCGCGCCTTTGAAAGGAGTTTTTCCAAACAAGAGCTCATAGAGAAAGATCCCAAACGTCCACCAATCGACAGCACTTCCATGGCCTTCGCCTTTTATAATTTCAGGCGCTAAATACTCGTGTGTACCCACAAAGGACATTGATCGAGCGCTTGTGGGTTCAGCAATGAGCTCAGGGAGAGGGCACGCTTGATGATATATTTCGGGCTTTGGTTTCGGTTTGGTCTTCTTTTCTTTCCTTGACTTGTTAAAGAAACGTGGTGCAAAACATGCGGGTTGGATGCAAGCTGGCTGGATTACACAGGATGGCTCGATACAAGCGGGCTGAACACAGTATGCTGAATTCTTGGATTCAAATGTCGAGTTTGAGGATTTGACTAGGGTTGGGCTGACAGCACATCTTAGGGAAAGGTCAAAATCCGAAAGCATTATATGCCCGTCTTCTCTCACTAAAACATTCTCTGGTTTGAGGTCCCTGTAAATGATTCCAAGCATGTGCAAATACTCCAAAGCTAGGAGAACTTCTGCCACATAAAACCTACACAATGATTCAGAGGTTATTGTGATGAAATTATCACTTGCTTTCTTCATATCAATTATTCTCATACCATTCTGATTCAAAGAAAATCTTTCTATAAGTGAGTCATGGATTTGATATATTCAGATTCTAAAAATAAAAACCATAACATGAGTCAAATTCTGTATCAATGAAAATGCAAAATAAACAAACTAAATAGAATTCTTTAACTAATATAATGCACGGAAATGGAGAGATTAATTTCCTGGATTCATGAACTTCCAATTTGCAGGCAAGACCCTCATGCCGCATATAATGCACTTGCATGAAAATACAAATAAGCAACCAAGTTAACAAGTTCTACCAGCTCTTCAACTATTTTAATTCATTTCTCAAAAGGCTATTTTAGCACATAAACTCCTCTGACAAAGGTCCATTGAGATTATTAAGTCATAAAAATATATCCCTCAAGTGAATTGGATCTACTAGTCTTCATATAGAAAAAATAACAAACCAGAAAGCTCTTCCAGGTAGGAGTAACATAGAAAAAAATAGATTATTTATTGCAGACACACTAAAATTAAATTGGCAATTAACAGATTTCACAAATCAAATGTTCCAATTATGTTGTTTCAATCACCAAAACAAAAAGCAAAGGAAGGAGGTTAGGGGGAGGATTCCTAACCTGGCAGCGTGCTCTGGAAAATACTTTCCAGGTTGTCTTTGCCGGAGTGCATGCAAATCACCCCCAGTACAGAACTCCATCACCAAGCAAGTGAACTTCTCTGTCTCGAAATGTGTATACAAAGTGGGCAGAAATGGATGATCCAAGGATTGTAATATCTCTCTTTCTGTTTGCGCCCTCACAAGCTTCTTCCGACTTGCTAGAGCTGCTTTATCCATAACTTTCATGGCAAAATAACTTCTCGTGCCAGTCAACTCAGACAGATAAACACTGCCTATATCACCACATCCCAATCTTTTCAACAGCCTAAAATGGTTAAATCCAAGACCCCCATCACGAGATCTGATGATTTTAATTGCTTCCCATCTTGTATCATTTGACTTGTGGGGTTTGTACAGAGTACTGCTTAAACTGCTTGAGCTGCTCTCATCGCTAACATCACTGCCAGTACTGCCTCTGTAAATACTTGTCTTCCTACTCTCAACAAAATCTCCCGAGTTGGAAACTTCACCACTTTCAGCAGACTTCTCGACACTGCTTGCACATTCACTCAGTTCTGTGTTGGTGAAACTTTGTTTGGCTTCCATGTACTGCGTACCAGAATAGAAACTGTTTTGAGGACTTGGACAGAAGCTAATTCCCGATTGAGTTGTCACATGGCTGGTTAATTGACCAGCTAAACCTCCTTTATGTTGGTTTGAAACAAAGTTCATTGGTTCCAACAAGCTTTTTGAATTACCATTCTCTGATTCATCAACAGAATTGCTCGTGCAAGATATGGTTTCTGATGTTGAAACCTGTTTCTGACTCAAAATTTCCACTGTATCAAGAACGTTATTTGGACCCACAAATTCCAATTTTGCCTTGTTTGGTTTGTAATGGGGTTGTGATGAATTGGGTAGTCCTTTTTCCATGTGGTCATGGGTTGTTTTATATGAAAGCTTTGAATGAAGTACAGAATCCATCGGAAAGCAGGCTTCCTTCATCCCATGATCCGCAGCAGCGGTTCCACAGGATGCAGAGGAAGCCCCGGACGGTTTGACAGATGGCAGATGAGGACTAATCACCGAGGCAGAAGAAGGGTTGTAGCCTAATGCAGATGCAGAATTCTGATTTTGTGAGAAAGAACCAATTCCATCAACAAGCGGCTCCATTGGAGTAATTTTGCAAAGGCACTGTCACATCACAATCCAATTGAACAAGTCACACCCCTAAAACAAAGCGATCATTTTCATAATACTCAACCTCTAAAGATTAACGTAATGTCATGGTTTACACAATCATCAAAGCAAAGAAATTGAAGCAAATGCGTGTGTTTGAGAACACTCAATACACAAATCAAATCAAATCAAATTCAATGAATCTGAAGTCCATTGGATAAAATCGCCAAGGTCATGTACACTTAAAGAAACATCACAATGATTACGGAGGCAACAACAAAACATGTAACGTGATTCACAATCATACACCTTTTATATAAAATAAATAAATATCTTAAAATCACAAAAAAACCCCCAGAAATTCAGACTGCTTTCACGGTTGAAAATCAACAAGTAAAGGACCACCGTTTGATCACTGAGAGAAAAGGTAGGAAAAGGAAAGAAAGCTTGGGGATCCTGTAACAGGTGAGGAGCGCTTTTTTTTTTTCCCTTTCAGACGCTTTCTCAGTAACCAAACAGACTGGCAAGAAAGAGTAAAGAAGAAAAAAAACAAAAGATAATTTTCACCTGATTAGAGGATGAGGAAGCGATCTTTCATGACTGCTGATGAAGGAAGTGAAAGTGAGAAGACCCTCTTCAACCCAATAACTTACAAGACTCAGAAAAGAAGTCAGAGAAAGTGAAAGAACTTTGAGTCCCTTTCAGATCCGATCGAAGCAGAGAGAGAGAGAGAGAGAGAGAGAGTTAAGAGAGTGAGAGAGAAAGAGGGGGAGGAAAAAAATAATAATCCCACTGAAATTTTCATTTAAATTTCGTCGTTTAATGGGTTGGAACTTGGGATTATTATTAAGAAAGAAAAGAAAAGAAAAGAAAAGAAAAGAAAAATCTCTCTGGTGTGTGTGTGTTTGTTTTCTCTGTTTGGGCCATTAATAAGGCTCACAAGCAAAGCAAACGCACAAACCAAAGAAAAGAAAAAGCTTAAAAAGCCGTCTTTCTCTCTGGAGGTTCCCTCTCTTCCAAGTCCCTCTCCTCCTCTCCTTTCTTGTTTCCACACTTCTATTTTTTTCTCTCCATAAAAAAAGTTTTATATTTTTTTTTTGAGAGAGAGAAGAGAAAGAGACCTCAACTCATCTCTCAACTTTGATACATGGGGTGCTCCTCTCCATCCACCGCTCCTCCCTTCCTCTTTTTATTTTTTATTTTTTTATTTACATCCCGACCCTTTCAATTATATATTTTAACCGTTACAAATATAAAAATATATTATTTTTATCCCTCTAAAAAGGATGTATTTGTATAATTTTATAGTTAAGATGTCAATATATACATGTTCATAAGAAGTAAGATGATATTTATTAATAATTAAGATCATCTCCAATCTAACACCAAATGTTTCATCGAATAAATTTGATGAAAAAATTCACATTTTGCTGCTCCAATCCAGCACCAAATGTTTCATCAAATCTAGGATCTCTCAAAATTTTCATCAAATTGAGGATAGACTTGTTTTTCATCAAATTACTGTTCATAGCCATTGGAACTACATGTTATTTGCACCACCAGACAACTGGCCGATTGTCCCTCAAATGACCACCTCCTTGTAAAAATTTGTAAAAAAATTACACTGACTGGTTGTCCTCCCCCGATCGTCCTCCCAATCAATTGGTAGTTTAATGAAATTTCAAATCATTCTATTAGAATGCGCGATATCAAATCAAGCTTTTTTTTTTTTTTATCAAATTTAAATAAAATTTGATGAAAATTTTGAGTAAAGTGTTGGAGATACTCTGAGAAGGTCTTAATGTAATTAATCTTCTTTTTTTTTTTTTCCAATAAGAATGAAGTACAAAAATTTAGAGTGGGAATATTGAATGTGGAATTACCAATTTCTAAGAAAAAATTATATATGTTTATAAAATAATATTTAACAATTTTAAAAGTTATACAATTATGAAAATCTTGACAATCCAACTATCAATATTTAGATTTTTCTTTTTTGGCGGGGGGTATAGTAATGATTTTTACGTTAAATCTATAAAAAAATTAAAAAAATTAATTTCTACGTGATTGTGTAATTTCAGATTCGGTTAGATTATTATAGAAACACCTAATAACTTCTTTTATCTATAGACATTAAGAGGCCTAATGTCTTTTCCATATAGAGAGATAGGATGTGGTGAGGGAAGCTTCTACACCTTAATTATTTTTTTAGATTGAGATTTTTGTAACTTATGAAATAAATTCTTATGGGAAGAATTGTTTTGGGTGTATTTATAGCACCTTCCTAAGGTGAGATGTAGGATAAATTGCAAGTACAGTGGCCTTCTCATCATGAAGGTCACAAGTGATGGGTGAACATGGTTTATTGGTGAGTTGGATTTCACATAGGATGCATGTTGTTTACCCACTTCAATTTTACCATACCAATTTCACCAAAACAATCTCTGATTTATATTTTAAAATATACTTATTATTTATTTTTTAAAATAAATTTAATAAAATAATTTTTTTTTAATTATCAGATCAATTTAAATTTTTTTTATGAATGATTTGTCCTATAACATAAGTAGTTTGGATTATCGAAACAGGACTTATGCACCTTTAAGTTACATTTCATCTACTTTTTCTTTTTAAATTTATAATCAAATCTATAATTCAAATACAGTATAAAACATAATTATACTTTTTATAACTAATTTTATATTTTGATTCTATCTTCTTAAAATTAGTGATTCAGGTGAATCTCAAACATTGAAAAGGTGAATTACAATCGTTAATGCAAAAATTGACCATTCCGAGACTTGATTCCCAAATTCCCTAGTAATAATAAAAGTGATCACATGGGGTTAAGTAACCTCACCCCAATTTTCATTTACTAAAAGGTTCGTGGGAGCGGGGAGGCCTCACATGCCTGCACGTGACACCATCGCATGTGCACCAACACAAACCATTCAAAACTCCAAAACAAAACAAAACAAAATAAATAAATAACAAAAGTTAGTAAATACTATATAGGTCAATGATTCTTTTTTTAGCCATATGTATAAATATATATATATAATAATTTAGGCACTCCTCTTTCTAATAACTTCCGTCCAAAATTAACAATAGTGTCATACAAAAGACAAACTGAATCCTTAAAAAAAAAAAAATACAAAACAAAACAAAAAATCGAAACATACAATACATTTATTACTAAATTTAATACATATTTTAATATTTTTAAAATATTTTTTACATACGGCCTAACAGTAAACAATGTCTAAAGTGCATTTATTAGCATTTACTAATTAAAAAATAAAAATTATTTATAAATTTAATATATTCTTCACATATTTTAAAATATTACAAAAAAAATTAGAGTTTAATTATTGTAATAAATAAAATAAATTTTTAATTTTTAATTTTATCAATTTAAATTATAATATTTTAATTTATTTTCAGTCTAAACTATAAATCTATTTCTGTTAAATAAAATCAATGATAAAAATGATATTTTTATCATTAACTAATGTAAGTTTACATAAAATACTTAAAATATCTTTTTTATTGAATTTAATGACTAAAATGATTTTTTTTCTATAGATTTTACTTAACAAAAATAGATAGTTTAGATTATAAATTTAGAATTTAAATTAGCAAAATTAAAAACTCAATATTTATTTTCTAACTAATGTCAAATCTTAAGATTTTTTTTTTTATAATTTCCCTACTAGTTTTACATAATTTTATTCATTTTTGTACCCATTATATATATGGGTAAATTACACTAACAGTTCTTATAATTTGGGATTTGTGTCACTTCACTTTCAGACTTTTCAATTATGATACATTTAACTCTAAATTTTAAATGTTATTCTAAATAAAAACAATAAAAGATGTTTCCTTTGCAAACGATCCATTTTATGCGTAAAGTCGTCATATAACTTATTTTGTGTTAGTTAATTTATATGTTCTTTAAAATGTAATAGCCTTTTTTTTTTAATGAATAATATTGAAATTTTTTTGATTATAAAATTTTACTTGGTTTGATTTTAAAATCTATTTTCAGAAATTTTTTCAAAGACACTAAAATTTAATTTGGTGAGAAAATTAAAGACACATCATATATATATAATTTTATATTTTAGAAGGGTAGAAATAATTTTTTTGATATTTATTTTCGTTAAATTAATTTTTATTTTTTCAAAAATCAAATATGGTGACAATTTTAATATCATTATTAAATCAATCCATGAAATCAAAAAATTTAAAACTAAAAATATTACATATATTAAACATATTGATTACATATTAAAAGCCTAATAATCATCTATTATATGATAACTATCCAAAAATATTACTAAAATCAACCATTCATTACATGATTATCATTCAAATACATACTGAAAATTAATTTGGTAAAAAAATAAAAATATAAAAGATTTTTCTTTTTTTATATAATTTTATTGTTGGTAATTAGAAATAATTTTTTGATATTTATTTTTGTCAAACTAATTTATATTTTATCAAATTAACGACTTAGAAATAATTTTTTGATATTTATTTTTGTCAAACTAGTTTATATTTTACTAAATTAACAACTTTCACATTAAAATTGAGCAACAGTTTCTTTAATTATCCTTATTTAAAACGACATTCAAAATTTAAAATCAAATATATTATAATTAAAAAATCAAAAACGAAAATGATACAAATCTCAAACCACAAAAACTAACAGTTAGTTTAATTCGCCTTTTATATATTTTTAAATATTGTAATATTTTGAAAAGATAATTAAAAGCTGATTTTTTAATTTTTTTTAATTTTTTAATTTTTTTTTAAAAAAAAAGAAAAGAAGTAGGTGAAAAGCTCAAAATACCCATCACCCGCAATAAGGTTATATGCTTTTAATAATTTTCCTTAATAATGTTGTCGATAGGGGTATTATTGTCCTTTTAGACAGAGGCGGCCAAATCATTAAATCCCCAAAATGAGTCATGAGACATGTGGGGCAGCCTGCCATGCTGGAGGGACCCACACCACCTGCAATTGAGTTCAGGTGGGGCCCACCAAAAGCTCTTCGGTCTCGGGAGAGAGTATACGAAAGCGGTACATGGTAGTAGTAGTTACGTAGACTTCTCATTAGACCGTTGATGGTGATTGTGGAACTCAGTGACCTATCGTGTGTGTTTGGGTCCATTTGGCCTCACCTGAGTTGACCGAGAGAGAATTTACTCAAATCAGACGATGGATTAGAGGCTGATTGGATTTGGAGTTTGGGGATGAATAATGCTAAAGACCCCAAATATTTTACTAAAAATTTTATTAAATGTGTGGGACTCACACAATGTAGATTCTATGTGGGTTCCACACCCATGTGAGACATTTGATAGAATTTTTGGGACCTCTAACATTTTTGGTTTGGGGATTTGTCATTTTAGATCTCTGATTGGTTGTGTTGACACGTGGCCTGATGGGTATGGATGTTTGGAGACAGGGTCCAAAGATCTGGGGACCACTGTAACCAAATGCAGTGGACATTGGTGAGCAATCATTTTTGGTGTGTGTGTGCGCGCGCAATGTATGATATCATTTTTATCGTGCTAGTCTTTGTTGGAATTGGGTATTAACATGTTGACGACTTTACCCGACCAAACCCATATACAAATAATTGAGTGCTCTTCGAATAATAATTATTAATTATTAACACTATTTAAATTAGGATGCTTGTTATTTATTTATTATTATTATTATTGTTTTTTTTTTGTTGGGGAGCTCATTCCGCTCCGGTTGTTAAAAATTTATTTAAGATTAAGAGATTATTTGGAATACGCTATAAAAGTACATTTATTTATTTATTTTTTATATTTTTTGAGTTACATTATTTTTTTTAAAATATATTTTTATAAAAAATCAAAAAATATATCAGTTCAAACAATCCGTAACTCTTTATGTAAATAAACAAAATCTGAGTACAAATTTTAAATATATTTTTCACCTCTTATTAACAATCTATTGGATTAGAAGTAGTATCTCTTCATAAAAAGTTTCTATAAATTCTATCAATCTTTTTGCAAAGTTTCATAGGGAGGGCAGAGGTATATGTATGGTGTAGATGGGGATGGCTGGAGAGAGCCTCAAGCAAAAACTACATGATACTTCACAATTACCTAATAAAATCTTTCAACCACAAGACATACACCAAACAAGCCCTATATACCTACTACCATCCTTAGTTAATTGTGTCTCACAAAGTGAAAGGATTGGAAATAACCCCATAATAATTATAGAGGCAGCAATTTCCTTTATGTACTACTATAAGGAAGGCCAAAATCAAAGTAGCATAACAGCAGCTAGGTGCAGAGTTACTACCATGACAGATAAACCATTTTATCTTCACTGCATTAATTATACAGACAAAAGACGATGTTAAGGACAGAATTAAAAATATTAATGCAAAATTAGCATAATTTAAGTTTCTAATACAACAAACAAACTTCGTTCTACATTTTGAGATCCTGAATATATTTGTTTGTATACGTTTAGCTCAATAATTAAGGTTAACCTTAAATGAATTAGTAACAAACAGGATCATGACACAATACATTGACCTTAGATTAACTCCTTACTCTGCATGAAAATGGAACTTATTTAAAAGTCCATGTCAAGTCAAGAGTTTTCTAGTAAATTTTCCAAATACAAGTTCCAGATGTATCTCCCGGTGGACAGAACATCAAGCCTCTTCTCACTAGGTTCATACTTCCCCTCATGGTGCTTGACACAGGATAAAGCTAGCACGTCTGTCAACGACTTACGTAATCAAATGACCTAACCGCAATCACTGCTAACGGTCTGATACTACGCGACTTGGGTGACGTCCCACTAACCCTAACTCTGTTCTACCCATCATAAAGCACTAACCCAGGAATAACATTAATTATAGTTTCATTTTATTTTATTCTAATTATGCCATATATGGTCTCATGATCTACTGTGCTGGAAGAGGAGGCCGAATGGTTGTAGCCAAAAGGCAAATCTGCTCTTGCAGTTGATCCTGAACTTCAGTAATTTTTTTATTACAGGTTTCTAATTCTTGGAGACCCCAAGAATTATTAGGCCAGATTGATAAATAATAAACAATATTATTTTTTCTTACTTGATAATAATCTAATATTTCATTTAATATGGACAGAGAATAAACAGACATATATTAAAAGGAGAAATACTTACAAACAATACTTACTTCCAGTACAACAAACATTTATTATTATACTTTCACAAAGTAGAGAGAAAATACACTCTGAGAGAGAGAGGGAGAGAATAATATGAAACTGAAAAACTAATATATTTTGACTCGTGCCATCAACAAGGGTGTGGCGTCCCTTATATAGGAAAATAAAAATAAAAGGATACGATCAAGCGAGACAAGTGGTGTGTCCTGGATGGTGGTGGAGTCGATCATCTTATCTCCTTGGATTCCCTTATCTGGAATAGTGTCGGTAGATAGAGAGTTGGAGGATAAGGCAGATGAAGGAATCTGCTTGTGACCTAAAGCAAAGTTGTCATTTTGTTGAGCTGTAAAGTTGCTACCGAAAGTTATTTTGTCGTAGCATGGTACTGGACAAAGAGATAAATTATTCCTCTTTTCTTTTTCCCTTTCTGTCCTTTTCTTGACTCATCTTGTCGGCAATCATACTTGTGAGAGAGTCCCAGAAGTCGCCAAAATTAGGATCGGCTTTGACTTCGGCTGGATCCTGTGATTCACCGGCTAGAACAGTGAATTCATTTTCGTCCTCATATGGATCAATATGAGGTTCATCATCTGGATCGTTGTGACTGGTACCATATTTCATGCTGGTATCATCTTTAGGAAAGACTGGAGAAATTGTTCCTTCATATAATTCATGCTTTTGATGATTAATACCTGTTCGGAAAGTGCTGGATATTTTTGTCGTAGTTCATTCTGAATTTGGACAAAAGGATTCTGGACGAGTACAGCTGGGATTAGCTTTGGAGTAGCATCTCAGCAGGCCTGAGTATGGCCTTTAATTTTCTGGAGCAATTCTTGATGGGGTTTTGGATCATCCATCTTGTTCCACCACTTATAAAAAAAAACTCGTTTTAAACAAGGAATTTTTTTTCTGAAAATTACATTGAAAATCCCACTTCCATATCCACGGGATTCCAAAGCGGATGACAAAATGAACTGTAGATTTTGACATAGATATGTCCTTATATCCTGGAATGTGACTGTATGCAATTTGCCATTCTTTGAATGCATTGCGAACATCTTCTGAAAAAGCATCAATTTGAATGCCAAACTTATTCCACCAAACGAGAAACCAGTTGGGGAGATCGTTTTGCAAAAGGTTGGGAAGAACACGGAAAAACCATGAATGGTTCCGTGGGGGATTCATATAGAAGAATGCCTGAGAAAAGGCATCAATATAATATCAGTAACTGTAGCGAGATTCCTTGGAACGGATCTCAAGAGTGCGGGTAACATGGGAATGCATACCCCAAGCCGGCATTGGCATAATGTGCTGGATGGTAGCTTTGCTGTAATTAATGGGACTAGCTGTGCGATGAGGTTCAGCAAGAGTATGCTTAAAATCCACAGAAGCAGTATCAACAAGGATCTGCTCATAAATATATCTATACTGATCAAAGTGAGGTAAAGAATGTTGAGTTGTCAAATATCTCCTTTTAATTTCCCATGGATCTTTCATCCATTGGATATCGGTATTTTCAATATAGAGGACTGTTTCCTTAGTAATGAAATTTTGGACATATGGTACTGGAGGAGTAAGGATGACATCTTTAGCCGTTTGGCTAGATTCCCCTTTTTTATTAGAATAGGCATTAAGCCCTGGGAATTCTGTATTGTAAGGGTTTGAGCTCCTGCCACGGCCTCGTCTGCCCAGGCCTCGGCCTCTATTCTGCATGATTTGGACCCTGCAAATATTTGCGGGTTAAAAAGTCTGGAAGAGAATTAGTTTCTCCTTTGATATACTCAATATCAAAATTAAATACTGAAAGTTGTCCCTGCCATGCGGCAAAAATTTGTTTTTGGGCCAAATTCTGTACATCTTTTTTGAAAATTTGTTTGGTTGCAGAACAATCAACTCTAATTAAAAAATGTTGATTTAATAAATCATCCTGGAATTTAAGAACACATTTAATTATGGCTAAACATTCTTGTTTTATGGTTGGATAATTTTTTGCAGCTTTGTGCCAAATACCAGAAGTAAATCTTAAGAGTTCTTCTTTTTTACTGTTAGGATTAAATTGTTTAAGTATGCCACCATATCCAAGGTTGGAGGCATCAGTTTCAACAATTTTCTTCCATGCTGGATTAGGTAAAGAAAGACAGGGTGGAGTTTTAACTCTAGACTTAATTTTCTGAATGGCTTCTGTATGTTTTGGACCCTATGGTGGAGGGTTTTTTCTAAGCCTGGAATACAAAACTGCTGCATCTGTAGCAATGTTAGGATAGTAATCATGAATATAGTTTAAACTACCCAAAATTCTCTGTAGTTGAGTTTTATCTTTGATTTCATCTGGAAATTTAGATGCAAATTTCATGCTTCTATTAATAGGAATAATGGTACCATTATGAATATTATGGCCTAAAAACCTAACTGTTGTCTGAAAAAGTTGCATTTTTGGTGCAGAAACTACTAAGCCATTTCTGATGATAACATGCTTAAATATATTAAGATGTTTCATATGCTGATCAATTGATGAGGAAAAAATTAAAACATCATCAATATAGCAAATGGAGAATTCTGTATAAGGATTAAAAATATCATTCATAATATAATGGAATTCAGATGGTGCATTTTTTAAACCAAAAGGCATAACATTCCATTCAAAATGCCCAAAAGCTACTGTGAAAGCAGTTTTATACCTATCTTGTTCAGCGATTTGGACTTGCCAATATCCTGATTTCATGTCAAATTTAGAAAATATAACTGCATCCTGGAGACGATCTAAAAGATCTTTTTTATTTGGAACTGGATACCTTATCCATTGCAAGGCTTCATTTAGAGGTTTGTAATTGATGACCAATCGTGATACGCCTCTTTCAATTTCTGCATTTTTATTAACATAAAAAACAGTACAACTTCAAGGAGATCTACTAGAACGAATGAGTTTTTTCTGGAGAAGAGTATTAATTTCTGTTTTGCAGAGTTCTAAATACTCTTTTTTCATTTGACTTGGTCAAGCGCGAGTGGGAATTTTCCGCTCATCATAGCCTGGTTCACAAGGCAAGGAAACAATATGTTTCTTTCTATCCCAAAAAGCATTTGGAATATCACTACAAATTTCATCTTTGAATTCTTGTTCAAGAGATTTAATGTTTTGCTGGAAAGAAGACTGTTGAATTCTTTGTTCTGTAGTAAGAAAACTAATTTCCTTTTGTAAGAAATTAATTTGTTTTTCTTTAAAATTAACTAGATTTTTAATTTGATCTAATTCTTTTGTGTAAGGTTCTGTAATAAACTCAAAAATAATCTTCTGATTATTCAAAGTTGTATGTATGCCGATTGTATCAATTTTAGAAATTGGCATAAGTAAACACAGAAAAGGAGTTCCTAGGATTATGGCTTGAGACATGTTCTTAATAAGAACAAAAGAAGTGGGAAGGCATAATCCTTGATTACATATTAAAACTTCTGGAAGTTTATACTGGATGTATAAAGAATTACCACTTGCACTTGTAAGTGATTGGGTGATTTTATGAAAGTATTTAGTAGGAATTAGTCCTTCCTGAATACAATTCATATCAGCGCCACTATCGACAAGAGCAATGGCATCTTTTATGATGAAATCAGGTTTTATCATAAAGGTAATCCTGATATACCATTTCTGGAAAGTGACAGTATTCATGAGCATAAGGTAATTAGGCTCTTCAGATGCTGTATTAGTCAGAGGGTCTGAAGCATTAACCCCTTTTTCTTTATGCTGGATTGTGCTATTAATCTTTTTAATTTCAGAATTAATAGCAATATGAGAAGTTTGCAGGTGCTTAATTTCAACTTTTAAAGCATTAACTTCCGTTCGTAAATCCTGGATTGTTATGGGTTTTTCTTCAGAAGTATTTTTAACTCTATTATATACCTCTTTCATACTGTAATGTTTGGGAGGTAAAATTTCTTCTTTTTTATGTTGTTGATAACATAATTCAAGAAATTTTAACTTCATTTCTGGATCTATGATTTGTTCAGCAATATTTAGCATATGCTGTTGATCGTCTATAAGGACATTGATACTCGGACTACTAATATCAAGTCCATTCATTTCAACTATTGCTTTCCAATAGTTGACTTCTTCTGTTATTTGGTTTATTTGTGGATTACAAGCACAAATTTCTGGAGAGGATTCAGTATTAGTATCAGAGGATGATGAATACATAACAGCAATACCATCATCTGAAAAAGAATCTGAGTCAGAATCCTCAGAAAGTATCTGAAGAATTTGTTGCTGGACATCGTCGTCTAAAGCTAATTCATTTAATTTTTGTTGTATCTTGGCTTTACAACGATTAGCATATTGACCAGTTTGTCCACATTTGTAACATTTAACTGTAGTCTTATCCTTTTGAGGATAAGTTTTCTTTTGTTTTCCTTTGGCCTTTGAAGGCTGGGTTTGCTGAATTGGTTGTTTATAGTATTTCTTTTTTCTGTATTTTTTGGAATAATCTTTTGAAGATTTTCCATACTTATGTTTTTTATGCTTGTGTTTGGATGGATACTGGATTTTAGTTTCATAGGCAAATTGTTCACAAAATTCACCTAATTCATTATGACTTTGTTTTTTCATTTGATTCTGTAATTTTAAATCATTGCATAAAGCAAGACCTTCTTCTGTAACAATCCTTATGAGTTGGCCATAAGTGTATTCTGAATAAGGAATAGACATTTTATTATGCTTATCCCTTAATTTCTTTCTGATTCTTTCAACAAAGAGGGTAGGAAGACCATCAATGAACTTGGCTTTCCAATGTTCGCTGTTGGCATCAGATCGTCTTTACTACTCTCATCATGAACACATCTTTATACCATCTAAAATGAGATAAAGATGGACATCTTAAATTCTGTAGAAGTTCTCTACTCCTATCTTCTAGACCATCAGGAGAGGCTCCTACAAAATGGTGTAAAATAGTATTGATAAGAGTATAAACAGCGTCCTGTTCAGATTGAACAGTACCTGTTAAAGGATCTGTAATTCTTTTAAATGCTGTAAGAATTTCTGTTTGTTGGGTGTCTGTAATGATATTATCCCACCATCTTTTCAGGATGCCGGTAAAACCATTAACTAAGAATCGAGCAATCTCATGATCGTCATTCTCATTTTGTTTGCAAATTGTTGAATACATGATCATTTGATGTAATAACTCAAATATCTGGTATTCCGAAAGACCATCAATGTTCCATTCATAAATGGTTTTTCCATGATAAAATTTTTGTGTCTGTAAAAAATCTTCTTCATAGAGAATATCCATAAGAGTGCTACGAGGATAAAAATGTCTTGTTGGAGCAGTCCTATGATTATTTCTTGAAGGTTCTCCATGATGAACTTTATTTATGGAGGTTGGATTATTCTGGAAAACATTTTCAATTTCTGAAATTTGAGAAAGTGTAAAATTTTCTTCTTTTGGAAGATTTTGTCTGGATAACATATTAATTGAAGAGGATTCTCCTATTTTAAGATGTTTTATCTTATCTACAAGAGTATCCATAAATTTTGTATCTTTCTTTGTAGATGATAACTTAAATTTAGTTATCTCTAAATGAGGTTTTATTGTTACTGGAATAATTTCAGTTTTATCCTCAGATTTTGGCTGTAAATGACAACTGTCTTTTATATGATTAACAGTTTCTTCTATTCTGGTGATTTGTTTACCTACTGTTTGACAGAACAAATTGGTATAATTATGCTGCTTGAGAATAGGAATAAGATCTTGAACAAGAACCGGATCCCTATTATGAGATTTGTGAGGTACTTCCATGTAAGCAGCAATAGCTAAAGGTTTTGTACCTGTACCACTACTTACAGGTTGTAACTCTAAAGGTTGGGTAGGTGGATGGATAGACACAAAGTTTTGACCATCTGTACTAACCCAAGTTTGCTGGATTTTTTCAATTACATACATTTGAGATTCTGTAGGGGTTATGTTTTGAATATACCAATGGGGAAATGATTGGATTATTTGATGTTGTTCCAAGTATTCATAATACTGAAGCTTGTATTGTTGTAACTGGGAAGGAGTATGGATTTTAAAATACCATTCCCTAAATGTCCTGTATTCTTCTTTCTGTAAGTCCTTATTAAGGGCTAATCTGATCTTACTATTTGGTGTAAAATCCATTAAAGTTCGAAATTCATGTCACTGGCTGTAGGGCTATAAGGCCTTTCTTGCCTTCTGGATCCGTAAATATCATGTGGTATTTGGTTTTATGAAAATTGTACTCCCTGTACTATAGGACCTGTTTCAAGTTGGATATCACTAGGAGACCTAGATTGTGGTTTTATGGACTCAGCAGGTTCAGAGTAAGACTGCCGAGATGACTCTGGCAGATCTACTCTATATGATGGAGCAGTTCTGTAACTAGCACTGGACATACTTCGAGAAAGAGATCTGGGTGGTCTCTTGAAGGTAAGGAATACATTCCCACATTGGGTCTAAATTACCTCATCTAAGGTTTACTGAATAAGTGGCCTAGCTGGAACAACTTGGTTTATTTGTCATCTTTCTGGAAATTTGATTTCCTCCCAAGGTATCATCTTAGGTACTGCTACCTGACTACTGTAAAGGTTTGTGTCTATTAGGACTGTGTGTCCTGCTGGACTTTGTTTCCTAATATATGGATTTAAAGTTGTTAGAACTTTCAGATATATCCTGGAAATTACCACATAGGGTGGTGATCCTGGAAGATATTCGTATCCATTGGATAACACCCTAAGTTCTAATACTTTAGATAAGTTTGCATCAGAGAGTGCTATACTCAAATTGGGATAAATATCAAAATAAACTAGACCATGCGAGAGACTGGTTTCTACAGCTCCCATAAGTGATGCTTTCCAGTCTGTGCATCTTCCATCTCTTAGTGTACACTGGAGACTGGTATTTTGACCTAAAAGTGTCAAAGGCTTGAAAGTAATCTGAACAAGTCCTATATGGACATACTTGTATTTCTGGATAAAAGGATATAAATCCTGGAAATGAAGGAGATATATTATCTCGTCATTATTCTGGACAGGCATAGCATGCTCAAATGTTTTGATTATTTTCTTACTGGAAAAGTCAAAAGTTCCTATCTTATAGATAGTATCTGGTTTAACCTTAGGGATTGTCCACTTATCAAGAGCTTCCTTCACATCCTGATAAGCAACAAGTTCTCTGGCTTCTGATGTAGAGGCTACTGTATTTGCCACTGAGGCAACTTCTTCTGTAGGTTCAGTACTCATTTATGAGTGTATGTGACCATATATATATAATTAAAATTAAATAAAACTAATTATAATTAACATTAAACATGGCTCTGATACCAATCATGGTGCTTGACACAGGATAAAGCTAACACGTCTGTCAACGACTTACGTAATCAAATAACCTAACCGCAATCACTGCTAACGGTCTGATACTACTTGATTGGGTGATATCCCACTAACCCTATCTCTGTTATACCCATCATAAAGCACTAACCCAGGAATAACATTAATTATAGTTTCATTTTATTTTATTCTAATTATGCCATATATGGTCTCATGATCTACTGTGCTGGAGGAGGAGGCCGAATGGCCGTAGCCAAAAGGCAAATATGCTCTTGCAGTTGATCTTGAACTTCAGTAATTTTTTGATTATAGGTTTCTAATTCTTGGAGACCCCAAGAATCATTAGGCCAGATTGATAAATAATAAACAATATTATTTTTTCTTACTTGATAATAATCTAATATTTCATTTAATATAGACAGAGAATAAACAGACATACATTAAAAGGAGAAATACTTACAAACAATACTTACTTCCAGTACAACAAACGTTTGTTATTATACTTTCATAAAGTAGAGAGAAAGTACACTCTGAGAGAGAGAGGGAGAGAATAATATGAAACTGAAAAACTAATATATTTTGATTCGTGCCATCAACAAGGGTATGGCGTCCCTTATATAGGAAAATAAAAATAAAAGGATAAGATCAAGCGAGACAAGTGGCGTGTCCTAGATGGTGGTGGAGTCGATCATCTTATCTCCTTGGATTCCCTTATCTGGAATAGTGTCGGTAGATAGACAGCTGGAGGATAAGGCAGATGAAGGAATTTGCTTGTGACCTAAAGCAAAGTTGTCATTTTGTTGAGCTGTAAAGTTGCTACCGAAAGTTATTTTGTCGTAGCATGGTACTGGACAAAGAGATAAATTATTCCTCTTTTCCTTTTCCCTTTCTGTCCTTTTCTTGACTCATCTTGTTGGAAATCATGCTTGTGAGAGAGTCCCAGAAGTCGCCAAAATTAGGATCGGCTTCGGCTTCGGCTTCGGCTTCGGTTGGATCCTGTGATTCACCGGCTAGAACAGTGAATTCATTTTCGTCCTCATATGGATCAGTATGAGGTTCATCATCTGGATCGCCGTGACTAGTACCAAATTTCATGCTGGTATCATCTTTAGAAAAAGACTGGAGAAATTGTTCCTTCATATAATCCATGCTTTTGATGATTAATTCCTGTTTGGAAAGTGCTGGATATTTTTGTCGTAGTTCATTCTGAATTTGGACAAAAGGATTCTGGATTGGTGCAGCTGGGATTAGCTTTGGAGTAGCATCCCAGCAGGCCTGAGTATGACCTTTAATTTTCTGGAGCAATTCTTGATGGGGTTTTGGATCATCCATCTTATTCCACCACTTATAAAAGAAAACTTGTTTTAAACGAGGAATTTTATTCTGAAAATCACATTGAAAATCCCACTTCCATATCCACGAGATTCCAAAGCGGATGACAAAATGAACTGTAGATTTTGACATAGATATGTCCTTATATCCTGGAAGGTGACTGTATGCAATTTGCCATTCTTTGAATACATTGCGAACATCTTCTGGAAAAGCATCAATTTGAATGCCAAACTTATCCCACCAAACGAGAAACCAGTTGGGTAGATCGTTTTGTAAAACGTTGGGAAGAACCCGGAAAAACCAAGAATGGTTCCGTGGGGGATTCATATAGAAGAATGCCATATGTAATTATGGTGTTTAGTTGCCATTTCTCATGCATTAGGGTTTAAACACTTGGACACTTATTCGGACCCTCTTGCATGATGGCAGATATGTAATTATGGTGTTTACTTGCCATTTCTCATGCATTAGGGTTTAAACACTCGGACATTTATTCGGACCCTCTTGCATGATGACAGATTTGTAATTATGGTGTTTACTTGCAATTTCTCATGCATTAGGTTCGAACACTCGGACACTTATTCGGACCCTCATGCATGATGGCAGATATGTAATTATGGTGTTTACTTGCCATTTCTCATGCATTAGGGTTTAAACACTCGGACACTTATTCGGAACCTCTTGCGTGATGGCAGATATGTAATTATGGTGTTTAAGTGTCATTTCTCAAACATTAGGATTCAAACAATCGGACACTTATTCGGACCCCCTTGGATGATGGCAGATATGTAATTATGGTATTTGCTTACCATTTCTCAGGCATTAGTGTTCGAACACTCGGATACCTATTCGGACACTCTTGTATTATGGCAGATATGTAATTACGGTGTTTACTTGCCATTTCTCATGCATTAGGGTTTAAATACTCGGACACTTATTCGGACCCTCTTGCATGATGACAGCTATGTAATTATGGTATTCGCTTGCCATTTCTCATGCATTAGGGTTTACACACTCGGACTCTTTTTCGGACCCTCTTGCATGATGGCAGATATTTAATTATGGTGTTTACTTGCCATTTCTCATGCATTAGGATGTAAACTCTCGGGCACTTATTTGGACCCTCTTGAATGATGGCAGATATGTAATTATGGTGTTTACTTGCCATTTCTCAGGCATTAGTGTTCGAACACTCGGATACCTATTCGGACACCCTTGTATTATGGCAGATATGTAATTATGGTGTTTACTTGCCATTTCTCATGCATTAGGGTTTAAATATTCGGACACTTATTCGGACCCTCTTGCATGATGACAGCTATGTAATTATGGTATTCGCTTGCCATTTCTCATGCATTAGGGTTTACACACTCGGACTCTTTTTCGGACCCTCTTGCATGATGGCAGATATTTAATTATGGTGTTTACCTGCCATTTCTCATGCATTAGGGTTTAAACAGTTGGACACTTATTCGGACCCTCTTGCATGATGGCAGATATGTAATTATAGTGTTTACTTGCCATTTCTCATGCATTGGGGTTAGAACACTCGGACACGTATTCGGATCACCCAAGTCGCGTAGTATCAAACCGTTAATAGTGATTGCGGTTAAGTCATTTACGTAAGTCGTTGACAGACGTGCTAGCTTTATCCTGTGTCAAGCACCATGATTGGTATCAGAGTCATGTTTAATGTTAATTATAGTTAGTTTTATTTAATTTTAATTATACATATATGGTCACATACACTCATAAATGAGTACTGAACCTACAGAAGAAGTTGCCTCAGTGGCAAATACAGTAGCCAATACAGTAGCCTCTACATCAGAGGCCAGAGAACTTGTTGCTTATCAGGATGTGAAGGAAGCTCTTGATAAGTGGACAATCCCTAAGGTCAAACCAGATACTATCCATAAGATAGGAACTTTTGACTTTTCCAGTAAGAAAATAATCAAAACATTTGAGCATGCTATGCCTGTCCAGAATAATGACGAGATAATATATCTCCTTCATTTCTAGGATTTATATCATTTTATCCAAAAATACAAGTATGTCCATATAGGACTTGTTCAGATTGCTTTCAAGCCTTTGACACTTTTAGGTTAAAATACCAGTCTTCAGTGTACACTAAGAGATGGAAGATGCACAGACTGGAAAGCAACACTTATGGGAGCTGTAAAAACCAGTCTCTCGCATGGTCTATTTAGAAAGCAAAGTGGTAAAAACTTTGTACAGATAAACGTTTGTGATTATTTTCTTACTGAAAAAGTCAAAAGTTCCTATCTTATAGATAGTATCTGGTTTGACCTTAGGAATTGTCCACTTATCAAGAGCTTCATTCACATCCTGATAAGCAACAAGTTCTCTGGCCTCTGATGTAGAGGCTACTGTATTGGCTACTGTATTTGCCACTGAGGCAACTTCTTCTGTAGGTTCAGTACTCATTTATGAGTGTATGTGACCATATATGTATAATTAAAATTAAATAAAACTAACTATAATTAACATTAAACATGGCTCTGATACCAATCATGGTGCTTGA
Source organism: Camellia sinensis (assembly GCF_004153795.1). NCBI lineage: Eukaryota > Viridiplantae > Streptophyta > Magnoliopsida > Ericales > Theaceae > Camellia > Camellia sinensis. Next base: position 633,112 of record NW_021025159.1, read on the forward strand.
CACAGGATAAAGCTAGCACGTCTGTCAACGACTTACGTAATCAAATGACCTAACCGCAATCACTGCTAACGGTCTGATACTACGCGACTTGGGTGACGTCCCACTAACCCTAACTCTGTTCTAGCATTCAAATTGATGCTTTTCCAGAAGATGTTCGCAATGCATTCAAAGAATAGCAAATTGCATACAGTCACCTTCCAGGATATAAGGACATATCTATGTCAAAATCTACAATTCATTTTGTCATCCGCTTTGGAATCCCGTGGATATAGAAGTGGGATTTTCAATGTGATTTTCAGAATAAAATTCCTCGTTTAAAACGAGTTTTCTTTTATAAGTGGTGGAATAAGATGGATGATCCAAAACCCCATCAAGAATTGCTCCAGAAAATTAAAGGTCATACTCAGGCCTGCTGGGATGCTACTCCAAAGCTAATCCCAGCTGCACCAGTCCAGAATCTTTTTGTCTAAATTCAAAATGAACTACGACAAAAATATCCAGCATTTTCCAAACAGGAATTAATCATCAAAAGCACGGATTATATGAAGGAACAATTTCTCCAATCTTTTCCTAAAGATGATACCAACATGAAATCTGGTACCAGTCACGGCGATCCAGATGATGAACCTCATACTGATCCATATGAGGATGAAAATGAATTCACTGTTCTAGCCGGTGAATCACAGGATCCAGCCGAAGCCGAAGCCGATCCTAATTTTGGCGACTTCTGGGACTCTCTCACAAGCATGATTGCCGACAAGATGAGTCAAGAAAAGGACAGAAAGGGAAAAGGAAAAGAGGAATAATTTATCTCTTTGTCCAGTACCATGCTACGACAAAATAACTTTCGGTAGCAACTTTACAGCTCAACAAAATGACAACTTTGCTTTAGGTCACAAGCAGATTCCTTCATCTGCCTTATCCTCCAACTGTCTATCTACCGACACTATTCCAGATAAGGGAATCCAAGGAGATAAGATGATCGACTCCACCACCATTCAGGACACGCCACTTGTCTCGCTTGATCTTATCCTTTTATTTTTATTTTCCTATATAAGGGACGCCACACCCTTGTTGATGGCACGAATCAAAATATATTAGTTTTTCAGTTTCATATTATTCTCTCCCTCTCTCTCTCAGAGTGTACTTTCTCTCTACTTTGTGAAAGTATAATAATAAACGTTTGTTGTACTGGAAGTAAGTATTGTTTGTAAGTATTTCTCCTTTTAATGTATGTCTGTTTATTCTCTGTCCATATTAAATGAAATATTAGATTATTATCAAGTAAGAAAAAATAATATTATTTATTATTTATCAATCTGGCCTAATGATTCTTGGGGTCTCCAAGAATTAGAAACTTGTAATCAAAAAATTACTGAAGTTCAGGATCAACTGCAAGAGCAGATTTGCCTTTTGGCTACGGCCATTCGGCCTCCCCCTCCAGTATAGTAGATCATGAGACCATATATGGCATAATTAGAATAAAATAAAATGAAACTATAATTAATGTTATTCCTGGGTTAGTGCTTTATGATGGGTATAACAGAGATAGGGTTAGTGGGATATCACCCAATCAAGTAGTATCAGACCGTTAGCAGTGATTGCGGTTAGGTCATTTGATTACGTAAGTCGTTGACAGACGTGCTAGCTTTATCCTGTGTCAAGCACCATGATTGGTATCAGAGCCATGTTTAATGTTAATTATAGTTAGTTTTATTTAATTTTAATTATACATATATGGTCACATACACTCATAAATGAGTACTGAACCTACAGAAGAAGTTGCCTCAGTGACAAATACAGTAGCAAATACAGTAGCCAATACAGTAGCCTCTACATCAGAGGCCAGAGAACTTGTTGCTTATCAGGATGTGAAGGAAGCTCTAGATAAGTGGACAATCCTTAAGGTCAAACCAGATACTATCTATAAGATAGGAACTTTTGACTTTTCTAGTAAGAAAATAATCAAAACATTTGAGCATGCTACACCTGTCCAGAATAATGATGAGATAATATATCTCCTTCATTTCCAGGATTTATATCCTTTTATCCAGAAATACAAGTATGTCCATATAGGACTTGTTCAGATTGCTTTCAAGCCTTTGACACTTTTAGGCCAAAATACCAGTCTCTAGTGTACACTAGGAGATGGAAGATGCACAGACTGGAAAGCATCACTTATGGGAGCTGTAGAAACCAGTCTCTCGCATGGTCCAGTTTATTTTGATATTTATCCCAATTTGAATATAGCACTCTCTGATGCAAACTTATCTAAAGTATTAGAACTTAGAGTATTATCCAATGGATACAAATATCTTCCAGGATCACCACCCTATGCGGTAATTTCCAAGATATATCTGAAAGTTCTAACAACTTTAAATCCATATATTAGGAAACAAAGTCTAGCAGGACACACAATCCGAATAGACACAAACCTTTACAGTAGTCAGGTAGCAGTACCTAAGATGATACCTTGGGAGGAAATCAAATTTCCAGAAAGATGGCAAATAAACCAAGCTGCTCTAGCTAGGCCACTTATTCAGCAAACTTAGATGAGGTAATTCAGACCCAAGGTGGGAATGTATTCCTTACCTTCAAGAGACCACCCAGATCTCTTTCTCGAAGTATGTCCAGTGCTAGTTACAGAACTGCTCCATCATACAGAGTAGATCTGCCAGAGTCATCTCGGCAGTCTTACTCTGAACCTGCTGAGTCCATAAAACCACAATCCAGGTCTCCTAGTAATATCCAACTTGAAACAGATCCTATAGTACAGGGAGTACAATTTTCAGAAAACCAAATACCACATGGTATTTACGGATCCAGAAGGCAAGAAAGGCCTTATAGCCCTACAGCCAGTGACATGAATTTCGAACTTTAATAGATTTTACACCAAATAGTAAGATCAGATTAGCCCTTAATAAAGACTTACAGAAAGAAGAATACAGGACATTTAGGGAATGATATTTTAAAATCCATACTCCTTCCCAGTTACAACAATACAAGCTTCAGTATTATGAATACTTGGAACAACATCAAATAATCCAGTCATTTCCCCATTGGTATGTTCAAAACATAACCCCTACAGAATCTCAAATGAATGTAATTGAAAAAATTCAGCAAACTTGGGTTAGTACAGATGGTCAAAACTTTGTGTCTATCCATCCACCTACCCAACCTTTGGAGTTACAACCTGTAAGTAGTGGTACAGGTACAAAACCTTTAGCTATTGCTGCTTACATGGAAGTACCTCACAAATCTCAGAATAGGAATCCGGTTCTTGTTCAAGATCTTATTCCTATTCTCAAACAGCATAATTATACCAATTTGTTCGTCGACATATACTTCCATATTTCGACCAATCTGATGATGGAAAACGGCGTTGACCAACCGTTGGTAGGTGGCCCCAGCATTTTTCAGTCCAAATGGCATCACACAATAATGATAGGTGCCTCGGTCAGTAATGAAGGAGGTGTGTTCCTGATTAGATAGGTGCATCAGAATTTGGTTGTACCCAGAGAAGGCAGCCATGAAGCTAAGCATTTGGTGACCGGCCGTGGCGTCGACCAGCAGATCTATGCGGGGAAGAGGATAACTGTCTTTGGAGCAAGCTCAGTTGAGGTCTGAGTAGTCGACACAGAGTCGCCATTTACCATTGTTCTTGCGGACCAGGACTACATTTGACAACCATTTAGGGTAGTCCAAGTTCTTGATGAATTGTGCCTTAAAGAGTTTGTTGACCTCTGTGGCGATGAAAGTATTGCGCTCCGGGTGAAAAATGCGCTGCTTCTGGCGGTAAGGTCGAAAATGGGGTTCAATGCTGAGGCGGTGGGTTATGAATGAGGGGTCAATACCCGGCATGTCTGAGTGGGTCCAGGCGAATACATCGTTGTGCTCGATCAGGAGGGCAGTAAGGTTGGCCTTTGCTCGGGGGGACAATTGGTTGCTGATTTTAGCGGTTTTCGTCGGGTTGGTGGGGTCGATGGGAACCTCAACGACATACACCAAACAAACCCTATATATCTACTACCATCCTTAGTTAATTGTGTCTCACAAAGTGAAAGGATTGGAAATAACCCCATAATAATTATAGAGGCAGCAATTTCCTTTATGTACTACTATAAGGAAGGCCAAAATCAAAGTAGCATAACAGCAGCTAGGTGCAGAGTTACTACCATGACAGATAAACCATTTTATCTTCACTGGATTAATTATACAGACAAAAGACAATGTTAAGGACAGAATAAAAAATATTAATGCAAAATTAGCATAATTTAAGTTTCTAATACAACAAACAAACTTCGTTCTACATTTGAGATCCTGAATATATTTGTTTGTATAAGTTTAGCTCAATAATTAAGGTTAACCTTAAATGAATTAGTAACAAACAGGATCATGACACAATACATTGATCTTAGATTAACTCCTTACTCTGCATGAAAATGGAACTTATTTAAAAGTCCATGTCAAGTCAAGAGTTTTCTAGTAAATTTTCCAAATACAAGTTCAAGATGTATCTCCCGGTGGACAGAACATCAAGCCTCTTCTCACTAGGTTCATACTTCCCCTTTCTAAGCTGGTAACGATGAGTCACAGCTGAAATTGTATATGCTTGGCCTTCAATTGTCACGCTCTCCCCACATTGTAAGTTCTGCTACATGGAAAAAAAAAATGAAGAAAATTTACAGCGAGATCAGACACCACACAACATTTATGCCCCAGCTGCTACATGATTTTTAGGTGTTCCCACCTTTCACAAATCATGCCAGACCAAGCCCTGCCAATGCCAATCTATCAACACAACTATGTCGACAACATGACATACAAGCCATTAAGTTCTGTATGGGATGGGATGTACATTGAATTTTAGTTAAGTGTGGATTCGATGGATTTCTAATTTCCTGCTTTCTGAATTAATTTGGAAGTGACACCTGAGTTGATTTGAGAAAAAGAAGGTGAGTCTTTGCCCCACCTTTTTATTTCTCTACCCTGGTTTTCCTTTTAATAGTCAAGCACCTCAAAAGTGTGTAACTTTCTCTCCATATTCGTGTCCTTTTCTTAATGCAATTCATTTTCATCAAACCACACACCGCACAAAAAAGGAGAAAAGGTAAAGAAAAGGAAGGAAAAAAAAATTATTCAAGCGTATATCTAAGAACTATGGTCCATGGAGGAACAACTTCCAACCAACTTGCACAACAAAGCTGACAGATCATCTATTGGAAATAGCTTTCCATAACCAGATATGCCCTTTATTTATTTATATTTATTTTTTAAAGAATTTTCTCTTTGCTAATATCCTTTCTTCACCATCCTTTTCTCATTATGTGTTTGAGACTCAGGCCTCATTTTGGAACAGGCTAATTTAGTAATTTTTTGGCTATTTGGCTAAAATATGAGCTAAAAAAAATTAGCATGCTTGAGATGACTTTTTGACTTTTTACGAAAAGATGTGCAAAAAGTAGAGAGAAAAGAGAATCTTTGATTTTTTGGTGTGGATTGTTGACTTTTTGACTTTTTAAATAACTTTTTAATTTTTTGGCTAAATGGGTTGGTTCCTAAACGAGGCCTCAATTTCAAAACATTCAACCAAAAAAGACTCAATTTCAAAATATTTCTAATTTTTTTCTTCTACAATGGCAAAAGAAGTGAAATAACCTCAAGATGAAAATTGAACAATTCTCTCTCTGAGTCTCACTGGAAGAGCCCCCTTACACATAAACCTCTATATCCTCTTTGTCTCTAAAGTTGGACTATCTATACTGTTTCCTCATGATATGGATGTGGAAGATTGGTATCAAGACCTTTTACAAACATCATCCACAAAATCAAATCACTTACCATCTACCAACCCCTAAAGTTAAAACAGGAAGAGCTAAATCTAAAGGAAAATGAAAATGACGGTGCTATTCCTACAAGTTTCTAGACGCTTGTAAGCAAAGGTTTAGGGGTGCAAAATCTCAAAGAAAATATAGTTCCCATCAAAGTTTATGTATTCTGGCACCAAGTAATGTTTGCCATACAACTACGATTCAGAACATAAAAGAAAAATTAAATTAAAAAGAAACATTGTAGCCCAAGACATCAAGCATTAAGTCGATTTCATAGTAGATCTCTCATTTTAAAATGTCAGCACTCCACTGAAGTGTTTGACTAATTATGGAGCATAATTAGCTATCAAAACTAACAATATTCGCAACAGTCATAAAAGATCTCGAAATCCACACATGCACACACAAAAAATAGATATTACCCTTTGGAGTCCTTGGGCCATGCATATTGAGGGTTCAATTGGAATTACATTAAGAGCCACAGGGGTTTTAGCTTCTTGAAGGAATGCTTTTCAACATTTAAATATCAAAGAACTAGCATTTTTGAAACAAAATTTACCAGTTTTGTTAAAAGGGAACAATGAGAAGTAAAGAGGGAAATCAACTAGAGAAAACATGTTCGACTGAGTTATAACTAAGTGAGAAATAGTTCACATGTCAATGGTTAAATTAAGCTTTTATCTTTGATACATTAGCAACGTCAATGCATGATCTTATAGGCAAAGAAATGTAACGGTGAACATTTTTCCTTGATGTTGTAGCTATAACGAGTCCGATTTTGTTCACTCTTTGAGGGTGAGTACAATATACATATTTTGATTGGTGTAGAATATTGGGGCTACCACTTTGAGTGGAGTGATTACATTCACATTTTTTGAGCAATTCATATTTTGTGTATTAGTGTGTGAACAAAATTCATTTTTCAGCTGTAGCAGATGCACTTGAGAAGGTATTAACTGCAATCAAGAAATAAGGAATGACCTATAAATTTCAGTGCTCAAAGGGCTTAATACTAGTATAAAAATAAAAATAAAAATAAAATTTCAGTTCTCAGCCTTCCCTACGAATTCATAGTAGAAAAACCCAGAATTTAACATTAAAAAAAAAAAGAAAAAAAAAGAAAAGAAAAGAAGTAGAAGAATCGTTTAGGATTTTGCTTACGGGGGGGAAAGCAACGAATTGCGAGGCTTCTTGGGGGAGGGCGTAATTTCAATGACTTTGTAGGGGTGGTTTTGACTTTTTCCTCCTCCTCCTCCTCCTCTCTCTCTCTCCTTCTTTCTGCACACAACTTTGGGCGCCGGTGAATACTGTCAAAATCAAAACTAAAACTCAGAGAGAGAGAGAGAGAGAGTATATCATATATATATATCTATATAATTGACAAAAAACCAAAATGAAATTCCGAGTTTAAAATTACAACAATATAAATCTCGAAACCTCCGAAGAATTGCAGAACTCGCACCTTCTGAATTGCGGCTAAGTTAGACACCATTGCCATTCTCTCCTTCTCCTTCCCTCTCTCTCTAAATCTGTGCGTTTGCTGATATTTTCTCTCTCTACGGCTTCATTCGGGAAGAAGATATTTGACTACTCTATACGCAGGACAATGACCCCCCGCAGCTGTGCCCCCGCTGTGCCTGTTAAACGGCACCGTTTTATTTTTATTTTTGCCCTTTTCTTTCAGCCTTGTTCTTACAGTGTTATTTCACCTTCTTTTTTTTTCCTTTTTTAGCTTTGTTCAGAGTGTTTTTCAGCAGTGATGCTGTTTAAAATAATGTCCTTTTTTTTATTATTTTAAAATTAATCTACCAAATAAAAAAATTAATATGACTTAATTTTATATGTCTATATATATAAGTATATATATTAATTAATTAAAATTATCACTTATATTATATTAAATTAATTACCTAAAAGTCCTATCTACATATTTGGTGGTAGCTTAGGTCCCATTAAAAAGTTTTTGAACCAGTAAGTCCCATTTACAGGTAAAAAGACGTTTTGCCCTTTAATTCTAAAACTGAGAATGTTCTCAATTTATAATTATCAAAACTAAAAAATTTCTCAATTTTTTTCTAGTATGAACTAAGAATATTATCAAAATTAAAAAATTTATAATTATCAATTTTGAGAAATTTCTCAATTTTTTTCATGATTAAAATTGAGAATATTATAAACTGAGAAGGTTCTCAACTTTAAAAAACACATCTCTCTCTCTCTCTCTCTCTCTCTCTCTCTCTCTCTCTTTCTTTCATGGCAATGCCATACCTTTCTGTCAGTAAGTTTCTCCAAAGCTTCAGATCCGTTCTCTTTAACATACATCTCTGCCATGGCAAGAAAGCTTCCTCTGCAACTAGTCGGCACTCACGACGGAAGCTTCCACTGCAGCGAAGCCTTGGGCTGCTTCATGATTCGCCTCACCACCAAGTTCTCTACAGTTGAAATCGTTCGAACCAGAGACCCTAAGGTCACTATCATTCAATTGTTGTGTTTTTATATCAAGTTAGATTGTTTTACCGTTCATAATTTTCTTCTCTCTCTCTCTCTCTCTCTCTTTTGTTTTTGTTTTTTCCAAGTGCTGGAAACGCTTGATGCTGTGCTTGATGTTGGGGGAGTGTATGATCCAAGTCGAGATCGTTACGATCATCACCAGAAAGGTTTTGAGGAGGTTTTTGGACAAGGTTTCACTACTAAGCTTCCAGCAACGAAGCTCCATCAAGGACGTCGATGGAGGACTTGAGGACGGAAGGGAGAGGGAAGGCCACATCGATCTCGCCTGGAGTTTCTTGGAAGGATAATTTGGTCTATTACAAATTAATGGGACTTGAAGGAGCAAATAATTTTATTTAGGACTTAATGGAGTATAAGTTCACAAAATGGGACTTGTTTGTAAATGCCCCTAAATTAAGTTACACTTTCATAGCATGATATAAGTTAAATTAATTTTTTTACATTGTAAATATCACAACATACTTTTAAAATAATTTTACATATTATATATAGATATCCACATAAATAATTTAATTAACATTATCACATATACCCGCATAGATACATATAAGTAATTTAATTAATGTTATCACATATTTATTTAAGTGCAAGGAGGTGTCTATAATTTTTTTGCAAAATATTAAGGAGTGTTTATGTATTTTTGTTGAATCCTAGGTGTGTTTTTTATTTAATTAAATGTCATGAAGTGTTTGTGATAAAACTTTCAAATGTCAAAGGATATCTGTGATATATTGAAAATGTTAGGGAGTGTCCATGCATTTCCATCAAACGTTAAGGAGTGTTAGTGTACCCATTTTTAATTTTGGTTTAGTACACTAACTCCAAAATAATAATAATGTTTTTTATATTATTTCAATTGAAAACCAAAAATATCATATTGAGTCTCAAATCTTAGATTCAGCACTATGAACAAATCTAAAGAAAATAAATAAATAAAATGGTGAGCTTAATTTTATATATTATTTTTTTTATTTGATAGATTAATTTTAAAATAATAAAAAAAATTACATTATTTTAAACAACATCACTGCTGAAAAACAGCACTGTGAACAAAGCTCAAGCAAAAAAAAAATGGGGGGTGAAATAGCACTGTAAGAACAAAGCTGAAAGAAAAGGAAAAAAATAAAAATGAAACGGTGCCGTTTAAAAGGCACAGCAGGGGCACATCAGTGACTCTGCATCCCTATATGCACTAGTAATTAGTGCACTAATTAGTATATCATTGATGATTTGAGTGATGATATTAACACTTATTTTTTTCCTTTGACCCCCGTGGAGAATTTTATTTTCACATACCTAATTAGCTTAGGGCACATCTTGTCTCAATATACACACCTACTAACTTGATTATTAATTAATTTTTTCAGTCCACACACTTAAAGTCACAATTATACATTTTACTCATAACCATTGTACACACACCACTAACTCTCCTTTCCACACACTTTTGATTGACCATTTTTCCACATTTGTAGACCTACCACGCCCTTGAAGACTTTGGTTTGAAGTGAAATTCCCTCCATTGAAGACTTGCATAGAAGACCTCCATTGAAAACCCTAAAAAATAGTGTTGAAAATAAAGCATCTTTCCATTTTGTTATTACATTTATTATTTTCGGATCTATGTGCACTCCATTGGTATACAACCTTCAATTTCGTTCTAGTGATTTATGGTTTGGGGCTTTCAACACTGGTTTTTCGAAACAATAGAGTTAATTCGGAAATTAACTTCCAAATAAATGGTATTAGTTCGACTAATTATTGAACGAGACCCAATTCACAAGCAAAGAGAGAGACAAGTAAAAATGAAAAGCTAGTAATAGAAACCACAGAGAGAGAGAGAGTGTGAGAGTAATAAGGAAAGAAAGAAAGAAGAAGCAAATGGTGTTCAACAGTTTGGTGGTATTAACGGTGGTGAACATATCCGCAGATGTATGGCAATACATAGCATGTTTTCCAAAGAAGATAAGTAGCGATCAGTTGTTAGAATGAAAAATTGGGTTTAATTTTTTTAACTCAAAAGATATATATTGAGATTTTTTTATTCTTAAAAGATGTGTACAGAGAATTTTTTCATATAATATTATGGGTGTTGCTGGATGTCTATTGTAGTCATTGTTGTTTAGGATGTAATTGTCATTAAATTAATATTTCATTAAATGTGTACCCTGAGCTAATTAGGTGTGTGAAAATAGAATTTCTTGACCCCCACCTCTTCCATTTTTTTTTTATTTCCAATTTTATCCCAACATAAAATTTCACTTTTACCCTTATCCCTCATCTTCTAACCCTAATTTTTCAAACCCTAACCCTAACCCCTCTCAACTCCAACTACCACATCCACCGGCTGTCAACCAGCCTCTCACCTCTAATCGCCACCTCCATCTGCCTCTTCTTCTTCTTTTGAAATTGCAATCTCCACTGCAAACGTGATCTCCACCCCTACCAATCACGAACCCCACCGCCACTGAAATCTCTTTTTCTCTTTCTCTCTCTCTGCGCATGGTTGGGTCGATAAGGTTTGGAGGCGCGATGGTGACGGGGACGACGATCTGTGACCTCAAACCCTAGCCACCTCCATTGTCGTCGGGATCTGAGATCTCAACCCTAGCCGCCGTCGTGATCTGTGACCTCAAACCCTAGTTGTCGTCCTGATCTGTGGCCTTAAACCCTAGTCACCTTTGTTGCCATCGCGATTTGAGTTGGGATGAGCAGCGATTGACGATAGTGGCTAGGTGATGGTGGTAAGAGAGAGCGAGAGGGCTCGCGGCGGTGGCTCTAGATTGAGGTTATTTGAAGCTGCTGGGGGTGGTCAACTGTGGGGGTCGTGATGAAGTTGACCGAAAAGTAGCTTTGGATTGGAGTTGACCGGAGAGTGGCACCGGCGGTAGAGGTTGTGGCCGGAGCTGACAATGGTTAGGTTGGGAAAGTGGGTTAGAGTGAGGATATAGTTAGAATTAAGGTGGGGGTTCAAAGAGAAAATTGAGGGGCCTCATTTAGCTGGATGAGGGTTCAAAGAAGTGGGCAGTCCAAAAAAGAAAGGAAGGTGCTAATAGCAGCACTTATAATTTAAGATATTTTAGTATTTATAATTTGTATAATAAGTGTGATCAATAATAATGTCATAACTAGTGTTGGTACACTAGTTAGTACACTAATTAATACATGTAACACCACTCATAAAAAAAATAATAATAATATTTACAATAAAAAAGGACTAAAATATTTAATGAGTACAAATTAATAATTTTTTTTAAATAGCATTTCTTCTTAAGTCTCATATTAAATTTTAAAACTTCATTATTATATGCTATGCAATAATTTAAACCTTTTGATTACTAATACAATAGTTTAAATAATTGTAAAAATAATTTTTTAATATAAAAATTACCATTGCGCAACTTCTTCTTCTTCTTCTTTTTTTATGTCAACCCAACTGAATTGTTCATTTTACAATATTCAAACTCATTTTTTTTAGACATATTTTTTGAGTTAAAAAATCATGCGAAAAAATTTGGGGATAAATCTTGAGTTTTTAATTGTGTCAATTTAAATTCTAGGGAGCTTTTTTTATAAATCCTATTCCTAACAGTTTTATACCATAAAACCCAAATCATTTTTTATTATTCCATTAGGTCCATTCATTGTAATAGGACGAAATTACCCTCCCTTCACTTCTCTCGCGTCTACTCCATTCTGAAAAAAAAAACCATTCCTATTTCATCTATTCAATCCACAAAACATTGATTTCCCAAAGAAATCTCATCGTCGGCCCCAAAAAACTCTGAAACCGTAACCCTAGATTTGCATCGCCTCACCACCGTCATCGTCCACCGTCTACTATCGTCGGCCACTACTATTCCACTTCATCTCACCGCTGCGAAGGCTTACATCGGAAGGAGGGTGGTTCGTTGTTCTGTATTTCCCGTCAGTCGACTGAGTCTGGTCCATCTATTTCTGTACCCACCCATAATGAGGAACAAAAGTAAGCACCATCATTTCACCCTCTGTTTTTCAGTCAATGATAACATAATGTGATCACCGATGTATATATTTACATTGCCCTATTATTATTGTTGTTTTTGGATTTGATTTTGTAAACATCAATGATGTGAACATTCACTTTACTGTTCATTAATGGATAAACTCACATTAGTAGACACTGGTGTAAACATTCACATTAGTGTATAACAATGTGAATGTTCACATTACTGTCAATGTTGGTATTGTTGATTGTTGATATCCAGAGAACCCCCAATCTTCACCAAAAAATGTGATGGAAAATGATGTAAATATTCACATTGTGACATCAATATCAGACTTGTTGGTGTTGTTGGTTGTTGATGGTCATGAAATAATTACAGTCCAAACTATGGATGGTTGCCAACCCTATTTTGGTTACATGTGAATTCTTGTAGGCATGTTGTAAATAATAACATCATATTGTTTCACTTATTATTGATTAACGTCAACGTTAATATGCATATTTTGAACATAATGTCAATAATTACATTCTAAACATAATGTTAATATTCACATTGTAACATTCTGAACATAATTTTAATATTCACATTGTGAATATAATGTTAATATTCACATTTTCACATTCACATTGAATATTCAAACTATATATTTGGCTGTGAACATTCACAGTCAAATATATAAGTGTAATGATGTGAAGATTAACATCGTGTATACATCGTGTTAGTTTAATAGTTGTAATATGTTATTATTCCATATTTCATCAGTTATTTTCCTTCCATTTTTTGGTTGTTATTCTTGTTGGAGTTGTTGATTACGTTCAAATGATTTGAACTCCCAAAATTTTGTTTATTTTTCAAACACGTGAACTAATGACATGTTATATGATCCATGTGAATGTTCACACAATTTATTTGATTTTTATTGTTTTTATCCTATGTTGTACAGTGTTCGTGTCAATATTGACATCATGGTTTTACTCAATGCAACCATGATCACATCATTCAAACTTAGATGGTTGTCAACCCTATTTTGGTTACATGTGAATTCTTGTAGGCAGGTTATAAATAATAACATCTTATTGTTTTACTTGTTATTGAGTAACATAAATGTCAATATGCACATTCTAAACGTAATATCAATATTCATATTCTGAACATAACGTTGATATTCACATTTTAACATTCTGAACATAATGTCAATAATTACATTTTGAACATAATGTTAATATTCACATTGTAACATCTTTTGGTTCAATATGAATTCCATTAAACATAATGTCAATATTTACATCAGATTGTTACATATTGGTAATGACTCCAAACCGATAACAATATTAACAACACAAGGCCGTAACCATCAAAGACATTTACAACATGTTTTGTTCTTATAGGTTTATTGTTGTAATGCGTGACTGTTCTCACATCTTTATGTGAATGTTGATTTGTCATGTGCTATCACCTCTTCACGTGAACATTTGCACCAGCTATTCACATACTATTTCACCATTACCATCCCATTATTCACATGACATATAATAATTTACACTTATTATCACTATTCATTTGTGAACAGTAATATTAAATTTGTTTGTATTTGAACAAACAGGTCTTTTCCGTAGATTTGATGGCAAAAGAAAGAGAGAGGAATCCCGTGCCAAAGGCAAACCCGATCAAGCAGCTAGTCCCAAACAAGTGAACATGAAAAAGGTCAACTACTGATCAAATATCACTGGATTGATGAAACTATTGAAGGCTACAAAATTTACAAATGGTCAATTGAAATGCCTTAGGAAAACACCATTTTAGCCCTTATTTGATTGTTTGATTAGTAATGAAGTCAACTTTAACCATTGCATGAAATACGATGATGTCATTGTACGTATAGTGCAGACATTCAAGCCATCCAGTGGGAGGTTTTACATCGGGGACAAGAGCATTCAGATTTTTAGAAGTGATGTATCACTTCTTTTTGGGTTGGACTGCAGCACCAAACTAATAGACCTCTCTTATGATGCAAAACCAACGGCCGGCATCATACACCGAATGTGCAAGGATGTCAGTCGGTTAAGCGCAGTAAAAATACATGAAATTCTAAACAAAGCATTAAAGGGCACAAAGAAACAAGACAATGAAGAGGTTGTAAGATTAGTTTGCATGTATGCATGCGCCAAATTGTTCTTTTCCACGTCTGGAGAAACAATTGGATGGACATTCTATTCATACATGGACCCATTAGACAACATGATTGAGTATGATTGGGCTAAGAGCATCTGCGCATGTATCACTTATTTTTGGGGTGGACTGCAGCACCAAACCAATAGACCTCTCTTATGATGCAAAACCAACGGCCGGCATCATACACCGAATGTGCAAGGATGTTAGTCGGTTAAGTGCAGCAAAAATACATGAAATTCTAAACAAAGCATTAAAGGGCACAAAGAAACAAGACAATGAAGAGGTTGTAAGATTAGTTTGCATGTATGCATGCGCCAAATTGTTCTTTTCCACGTCTGGAGAAACAATTGGATGGACATTCTATTCATACATGGACCCATTAGACAACATGATTGAGTACGACTGGGCTAAGAGCATCCGCGCAACCCTGATGGGGTTAGTGGGCCAAAATTGGGAAAAACCAAGACGAGTCATCGGATGTGTTATGTTGTTAATAGTAAATCTCATAAATCTTATTTTATATTTAATATGAACATTCACGGGGTCTGTCCACTCATGTTGTCAGCAAAACAAATGTGACATACACATTGGTACGCACTGGTGGCAAGGTTGTTATAAGTACACACTGATGTGAATGTTCACAACAGTGTGGAATGTTAGGAACATTCACATCAATGTGTATTGATATAAACATTGACACCGGTGTTTTGCTCATGTTAGCACCAAAACAAATATAACGCCCTCAAAAGTACAATAAATATAACTCAAAGTATGCATAATTGATAACATAAATCAGAGTAAATAGTCTTTTCATTTCATGAAGTTAATGATATAAAAGAGTTTAACATAAATACATGCCCTATAGGCTTACGCCTTTCTAAGCCTTGACTTGGTTACAACAAAAGAGAGACTAGCTCATACACATTTAGCCCTTGGCTTTACAAAAATATATAATTCAAATAAAGAAGCTCTTGCTCCCAAATGTCCCTCTAAGTTATTGCCTTGGCGGAGGCAAGTCACCAATACCTAAAAATGTTATCCCCAAATAGGGTGAGCCATAGCCCAGTAGGAATCATCAAACACAGTATATGAAATTTAACAAAGGTATAAGTACAATGTGCATATACAATGTCTATGATAAAACATCCACAATTGATAATCAAATCTCAAATCATAGCATGGTTGCCTTTAACTCATTTCCAATTCAATTATCTGTCTCAATTCATGAGTCAATTTCATAATTTCTTTAACAATCCAAATGAGACTACAACTCGAAGGTTCAACAATCACATCATTAATATACAAACACTTCAAACTGTCCTTTCACGGATATTTCTTCAGAAATTGGACAATCATTCATTGTATAAAACATATTGTTTCAGAAAACAGATCTTATTTTGTCATACAGAAAATAAATAAAATTGAACATAGTTTTACTAAGTTATTACTCACAGTTGGCTTCGAGTGCAGACAGACAGAGCAGACTAATCAGACGGTCTACGGCACGTGACCTACATGAACACATAACAAACACATACTTGAAACACACGTTCGAATTGTACATAACTTGCTTTATTTGTTTTGAGCACGTTTCTAGCCTTTAACCTCATTATGGAGTCTTAATCATGGCCTAGGAATGCCTAGGATAGCATGAGGATGCAAAAAAGCATTTGAAAACATTTTCCAAAAATTGCTGAAGACAGGGTCCACGCTTGAGCGTGGCTTCCCTCGCTCGAGCGGACATGCAAGAAGTAAAGGTTCGCTCGAACGGACTGTAAACTTTGAAAAAAGTATTGGTTGCTTGCTTTTCACGCTCGACGGATGCTCGATCCACGCTCGAGCGTGAGTCTCAAACCATCGCTCGAGTGTGACTTCTGTCACTCGAGCGTGCTGCAAAACATATGAACTTCTGGATACATGCATTTTACGCTCGAGCGAGATTCCAATCGCTCGAGCGGAAGTGCACGCACTCAGAGTCCTCACTCGAGCGTGAACTCCTATGCTCCTACGCTTGAGCGTGAATGCAAAATCTGGAATTTCCAGATTTGATCTCCAAGCTTCAAACTCAAACCAAACACTTCAAAACTCAATATTTTTGGCCAAAATTCTGGAAAATATTTAGAAACTCACAAAACATCATGACTCGAAGATCATTTCATGAAATCATGGCCCAAGGGCATGCCAATTGTACAAAATTTCAACTTAAACTTTATGAATGTTCAAGAACATAACATGCATGAATTCTCTTGTACTCACTCACTTCAAAACATGATCAAATTTGGCAAATTGATAGAAAACATGATGAATTCCCAAAATATAAGTGAGATAAACACATGTATGAAAGAATCCTTTGAAATCATGCTCAATTTGTGAAGCAATGAACATGCATGTGAGAATTCTCATGGAAACAACTTCAAACTCCATGATATGGACATGCACGCATGAATTGACTTAGCTTCCTTAAATTCTAGCCCAAAACCCTCATGAATTCACCTATTTCATTAGTATTCAAATACTAAATGGCTTAATTCCAAGATTGAAATGTTGGGCTCTTACCTAGGCTACTCAATTGAGTTTTACTTAAGCAAAATCTTGAGCAATTCCTTGAATCTCCAAGCAATGGCCTTCTCTCCCTCAAGTTTGATCTCAATTCCTTAGCTTCACCCTCTCTCACGTTTATGTATGTGTGAGCCCAAGAGTGTGTGTGTTGAATGGAGTAGAAAAATGGATGAGTGGAGGCCAAAAAGGTCCCTTATGTAGGCTTGCCTAAAGATAGGTAATTAATGTTAAACACATGGGCTTTAACTTAATCTGTTTAAATCGTTCCAAATTGAATTTCAATTAAACCTACCATAAAATTCTAAAAATCCCAATTAACACATAAGTCAAGTCAATTTCTGAATCAGATGCCAATAAGGCCTTCAATTCACAGAGCAAAGCATAAACATGAACAGATCTTCCTACGAAAACAGATATGGACACAAATAATGCAACACACACAAACAATTTAATTCAGAATTTTGTCTTAATTACTTATTAAGCATAATTAATCATGGTAGCTCAAATCTCCATTTGCCCCTTATTTGCCTAGCAATTCTTCCTTTTGTTTCTTGAGATCAACTCTTACTCTCTAATTCTCTCTCTCACGTTTTTACCTCTTGGAGGCTCAAAGATGAAATGAAAACAAAAGGCTCAAAGTGAGGTGTATAAGCCTTATGTAGGCTTAAGTAGAAGTGTAATTAAATAAGGCCAAATAAATGGGCATTAAATTAAACTAATTTAATCATTCTAAATCGAATTTCAATTAAACCTACCATAAAATTCTAAAAATCCCAATTAACACATAAGTCAAGTCAATTTCTGAATCAGATGTCAATAAGGCCTTCAATTCACAGAACAAAGCATAAACATGAACAGATCTTCCTACGACAACAGATATGGACACAAATAATGCAACACACATAAGCAATTTAATTCAGAATTTCGTCTTAATTACTTATTAAGCATAATTAATCATGGGTTAGTGTTAATTATGGGTTGGGGTTGTTACAACTGCCTTACATACCAACATGAAGTCCATATCTTTGGCGAAGCTTGGTTTAAATGAGGTAAAAGTACAACAAAAAATGTTGTGCCCATTCACATATTGAGACAAGGAACTATGTAACTAACATAATGTTTTCAACTCTAGGTATATGGCGGCGAGCTGATGGTATCCCCAACTGAAGCAAAGATGTACCATCGTACTAATTTGAATGTGGAGCCCAAACATGAGGTTTTATCGAGTGCACCAGCAAAGCAAGATGAAAGCAATGATGATGAAAGTGAAGACAATGAAGGCAGTGACAACAGCAATGGAATTTCTAGCGATGCAATGGACCTAAATGATGTTAAAGATGACATCAACACCAGCTTTAACAACCCCAATGCTAAGAGAGGTATCATCGTAGCACAACCAAGTGAACCGGACATTGTGGATGTACTTATAAAAGAAAACCAAAAAACTTAGAGTCTCGTACGACAATGGAAAGAAAAATACAAACAGTTAGAAGAATCGTGGGAGTTGAGGGCAAGGGTGATCACTGCGCTTAAAGCCATATTATTCGACTAATCGGGCCCATCCAATATGGACATGGAGATCAAGAATTGCATGGAGTGGAAGGATACATAAATTCAGCGGTTGACAAAATTGGTCATCAACCTAGAATGTGAAAAAACAATTCTTCAAGACCTTCACTGTCACAACCCAAACCCACTCCTATAAGTTTAGTGTCGTAACTGGCCAGTAATCCTAGGATTACCAATGACCTCTTAATATAATAATATATAAATAGGGGCTGCAGAAGCAATTGCATGAAATATACATAGTCCATCGAGCAGTGAAGACATACATGGGACAGATAATCTTAAACTTTCATAACCATATAGGTGATCAAAACAAAATACATCAGTTATGTCACTTCACGTAAATTTAACGGAAAACTTATTCATAAATCAGAAGGAACAAAAACTTATACATCCACAAAACTCAGCCACGAGGCTTGACTTAAACTGGAACCTTCTTGGGAGGCACAAAGGCTGGCTAACTAAACAACTGAGGCACCAGGTCCTTATTTCTAAGCCTAGTCACGTGCTTGATCACTTACATACATAATATAAACAATGAGCGAAAGCCCAGTGAATAACAACAGAGTAAAAGGGTAAATGGACGATGTCCCATAATTGAGTCTGTACATAGAACCAATTTGTATTCATGTTCTCAATCAATGTGTATACAGAAGTCAGGAATCATGTTGGATCATTCATAGTTCATCCGTTAGCGTTAACAGATCATATTCAGAACATTATAGATCATACTTGTCAGTTCCATAGAGGAACCTCCGGCCCAGTACGGATAACTTGCTAGTTTCATAAAGGAACCTCAATTCCATAAAGGAACCTCCAGCCGGGTACATATAACTTGCTAGTTCCATTAAGGAACCTCCGGACTGGGTACGGATAACTTGTTAGTTCTATAAAGGACCTCCAGCCAGGTACAAATAACTTGCCAGTTCCATAAAGGAACCTCCAGTCCAGGTACATATAGCATACTTGAATCATAGCATTAATGTCATAAATATTTGCCAAAGGCGGACAATCATTCACAGTGTAAACACATAGCATACATGGTATAGATCTTAGTCCATATACAGAAAGTAATTTAATTTGAACACAACTTTACTAAGTCATTACTCACAGATAACCGGTGGCTCCAAATAGACGAGTAGAGTATGCAATTCACTTAACATGAGGTGCGTGACCTACGTAACATGACAGATACATACATTGGAACACACTCTCGGATTGTACATGACTTATTTCATTTGTTCTTAGTGTGTTTCTAGCCTTTATCCTCATTATAGTGTTTTAATCATGGCCTAGGAATGCCTATGATGGAATGGGGATGCAAAAATGTACTAGAAAATATTTTTCAAAACTTGCTGAAAACAGGATCCACGCTCAAGCGTGGCTGCAAAACATAAGAACTTCTGGGAGCATGCATTTCACGCTCGTGCCAGCCTTTGGTCACTCGAGCGGAAGTGTGAGACACAAAGTGATCGCTCGAGCATGGAATCCGTCGCTCGAGCGTAGAAGTAGAATTCTGGAATTTCCAGAATTGCTTCCAAGTTTCAAAACTCATTCTTAAGGCATTAAAGCTCGATTTTTCTAGGCCAAAACTTGAGGAAACATTGAGAAACTTATAAAACATCATGAATTAAAGATCATTTCAAGAAATCATGGCCCAATAGCTTGTCAATTGTGCAAAAATTCAACTTAAAATTTATGAATGTTCCATGAACATGACATGCATGAATTCCTTTGAACTCAAACTTCTCAAAACATGATCAAATGCTACAAAACAACATGAAACTTGATGATTTCCCAAAATTAGGGTGAATTCAAGACATGCATGAGGGAATTCTTGGAAATTAATCTCAAAATGCATGAATTATGCATGCATGCACGAATTACTCTTTCATTTTACATTCTTAATTTAATTCTCATGTTCAAACCTCTAATTCCCTTGAATTCTTGCACTAAGTAATTCAATTTCATAATTAAAGAGTTAAATCTCTTACCTAAAGTTTTGAGTTAGCTAGTGTTAGAGCTAAACTTCCTCAATTCCCTTCAATCTTCCCTAATTCTCTTCTTCCTTAAATTTTTGGCTTCAATTTCTCTCTTCTCCTTCTTTTACACGTTTGAGCTCAAAATGGATGAAGAGAAAAGAAGTTTTGGGCTTGGTAGTGGCCTTATATAGGCTAATTAGTGGAGCTTAATTAATCCAAGCTTAGACTAACCAATTGGAATTATTTGATTCTAATTATTCGATTCCGAATCAATTTCAAATTGAACTTACCATAAAATCCTAAAATTCGAAATAACGTCTATCAAGTCAATTTCTAAATCAAATACCTATAAGGCTTTCAACTCGCAAACCAAAACAAAAACATGAACAGATCTTCTTACGTTAAACAAATATAAACACAAAAATAATGCAATGCACATGTAATTAACTGAGGATTTCTTCCTAATTACTTGTTAGGCACACTTAAGCATGGATTAACGTTAATCATAGGTCGGGTTGTTACATTTACGATGATCAGTTCGTCCACATTATCACGCAAGTCGAAGAACAAAAGGCTCATAACAGCCTTAAGAAGCATCTCATTGCAGCACTGAAAGACATTCTTAGCCCACCATCTAGGGTAAAGCTATAGCGATCTCGGTTGTCCCTTTACTATTCTATTGTATTCCGGACTCAGTTCCGTGGAGTTGGCAGTTGTATCTATCTTGTTGTCATCCTTTAATTCCATTTGTTCGGGTTTTAGGATGTATTGGGCAGAGTTGTTACAGGTTGGTTAGGCTTTGGTTTCAATTCTTTGTTGCCCAGTTTTTAGGAGGTCTGCTCGAGCGGGTCTTCTTACGCTCGAGCGGAG
This sequence comes from Camellia sinensis, assembly GCF_004153795.1. NCBI lineage: Eukaryota > Viridiplantae > Streptophyta > Magnoliopsida > Ericales > Theaceae > Camellia > Camellia sinensis. The sequence continues at coordinate 654,589 of NW_021025159.1, forward strand.
ATTGCACGCTCCTAGTATTTTGGTGCTCTGCAGAACTTCTGCAGGCATGTTTTTCATGCTCAAGCGGGTTTCTTTGCCCTTGAGCGGTGGAGCTCGAGCGGGTACTCTGGCGCTCGAGCGGGTAGTACTTTTTGGTGTAAGTTCTGGGAGGGGGAAATCTACGCTCAAGCGGACTGGTTTTCGCGCTCGACCGGATGTACTTTATTCTTGTGTCTTGGCGCTCGAGCGGGCCTTATTGCGCTCGAGCGTACCTAGTTTTTGTTCTTGACACTCGAGCGTTGTGTTCTCCGCTCGAGCGGGAACGTCGTATATCAGTTGGCACGTGGGCATTTTAAAATCACTTTTTACATTCTCTCTCTCTCTCTTACTTTCTAAAAAGACATTTTGAGAGTTCCTCTCTCTAGAAACTCCCTTCTCTCTAGGGTTTGATCTAGTTAGAGTATTTCCTTTTCCTTCGGCCTTTGTAAAAGTTGGGTTGATCATCAAGGGCTGCACATTGATCCGAGAATATTGAGTTTTGGAGCACGTTGAGTTTCTTCACCTTCTTTCCTTGAGCTCCGAATTTGAGGTAGGGATTCATACTCACTCTTATGGTCTTTGACATAGATTTTTGGTTGTTTTGATAAAGTGTTTAAGTTGGGTAATTTTGGGACTTAGGGTTTCAAAATGTTAAAAGAGGATTTGTTATTTTGAGTCTAAAATGTGTATTGTGGGTTCAAAATAATGTTATCGTTATTGGTTGTTGATATTTAGACCATTGGGTCAATATTTGGAAATCGGGTGGAAAACCCTAATTTTGGAAAAATTGTGACTTTATGGAATTGAGTTGAAAATAATGAAATTGGTTCATTATATGGTTGAATAGTGGAGTTAGATTTATTAATCACTCACTTTTAAAAATACTGATATTTTATCTATTGGAGCTTTTATTATCTGTTTAGAAATAATTGCTTGGGCTACCGGTGGATGGTAGTTTGATTGTTGTAGACAATGCATGATGATTAGGCAAACTAAAACTAATCAATTGGATATGTCATAGAGTATGACGGTTGATAGAATACATTAACACTATGTATTGATTGATTGTGTATATGACCTAAGACAGTCAACGCAGTGATGACAAGGATGGATTTTCTGTCGATGCAATGGACCTGAATGAAGTTGGACATGATATCAACCCCAGTTGTAACACCCCCAATGCTGAGAAAGGTATCATCAAAGCACAATCAACTGAGCCAGACATTGTAGATGTACTTATAAAAGAAAACCAAAAAGCTTGGGGTCTTGTACGACAATGGGAAGCGAAACTATTTGACCAATCGGGCCCATCCAATATGGACATGGACATGAAGAATTGCATGGAGTGGAAAGATAAAGAAATTCAGCGGCTGACAAAGTTGGTCGTGAACCTGGAATGTGAAAAAACAATTCTTCAAGACCTTTTTGACGATTAGTCCGTCCACATTATCACTCAAGTTGAAGCACAAAAGGCTCATGACAGCCTTAACAAGCATCCCACTGCAGCATTAGAACACATTATTAGCCCACCATCGAGGGTAAATCAAGCAGAAAGTGAGGAAAGAGCACCGGTTGGATGAGTTTGAATACCCCAACTTGCCTGGTCAAAAGAAAAGGAAAGAGGGAGCCGAAGAGCAATCCCATGCAGTCCACATTGTACAAGATTTAGACAAACATCCACAAAAAAAAACACCCAACAAAGTACAAGAAGTTAACATTGATCAACAAACTGAAGGTTTGGGCTAACATGAGCAAACTCAATAAGCAGAAGGTCCAAAATTTGTACAAGAACGGCGGTGATGAGTAAGTGATCATACATATTGAAATTGAATTTATTTTTATGATGATGTTAAGCTTTACACATGTACTTAATAGATTAGATCATTTTATAATTGTGCAATGTTAACATTCACATTTTCTGTAATCACAATGCATATGTTACTTGTGTGGCGAGGGGACTCAAAGTCTAGAAACGTGTATTTTGATAACATCATACACATCATCAAGGAAGAATCAATACACAACACACACACGCACACACACACACACACACACACACACACACACACACGCTTTAAAGACACTAGAAATAATGTACTGCCACCCCTTTGTTTGTACACACTTTAAAGACACTAGAAATAATGTACTGCCACCCCTTTGTTTGTGCAGGTGATAGATGCATATGGTGAAATACTACTCGAACTACAAGGGTTAGTCAACCCAACTTTGGAGGATTCGACATCCATCTTTACAAGCACATGTTTGGTAACAACTAAACTTTTGGTTTGTTTATGTTTGATGTTGACAAGAATGTTCACATAAACAGTATTTGATTTGCATGTTCAATAGATGTGATTGTTCATCTCAACATTATATGCTTATATTATTAACTTAAATGCTAAATAGATGTGAATGTTAACAACAACATAATGTGACAGGTGTGAACATTCACATCATTCACAATGAACATTCATGTATTAGGAAGTTTGAGAAATTACCAGGTGTGAACATTCACATCTGTAATACATTATAAGACTGTTTGACAAATTAACAGATGTGAACATTCACATCATTCACAATGACCAATGATATAAATACTTGGTACATCATTGTATGCCCATTGTGTACAGAAAGTCATGCAAGAGTACTCCCCTCCTACAAGAGAAATAAACTGATTGATGTACATATCAATGATTATCAAGGCCAGAAATACTTCATCTTCCCAATACACCATAACTTTCACTGGACGATTGTTGTGTACGACGTCAAAGACAATCTATGGAGGCATTATAACTTATTACGACCAAGAACCAGCATACATGACCCATATATTGACAGAGCACAAATAGTCGTAAGTGGCTGACACATATAATGCTTGTCATGATGTGTAATATTTGAACTTGGACGTATGCACTATGTTGCTTTGTGCCTAATATGAAATTTCATTGTTCCCCCCATGGCAGAGGGACTATATCGAGGCTGTGGTGCGCAACATCAGACCATCATCACCACTATGGACCAAATTATCAGGCTAAAATCCATCGCAACCAATCATATCAGTAGACATCTGTCCTCAGCAAGCATCAAATTCGTAAGCCTCAAATCAATTTGTACACATCTTCCATAACCATTATACACACCTAAATTTCAAAATCTAACAACAACAACTTTGCATTTTTAGGGTGGATTGCGGGCCTGTAGTGTGTTATATCATAAGGGCGCATGTATACCGTGAAGAAATTGTTCGTTTTGAATGGTGTCAAATAAGAGACTCATTAGTACATCTTTTTCTGAATCATAGAAAGACAGTGCAATGTGAAAACCTACAGGTGGGGGGTGTCCACCTATCACTGTTATCCGAAACTGTTATCCCCATTTAAGACAATTTATTATCAATAGATTTGACATATTGGAGCAGACTAGCTTGATTGTAAATCAATTCTATATCACTACTTGTACTGCTATTTTTTATTCAATATATGTATATCCATTTTGAGGCCTATTTCGTATTGATCATGCACATTGAGATTGTATTTTTTTTTTTTTGACACACGACATGATGTGAATTTCTACGTCACGGAAGGATCATACACATTCTTATGTTTAAAGCCCTATTACATGTATATGAATATTGCTTAAAGTGTTATTATAACACAATATGACAGGTGTGAATATGATATTTCTTAACACATAAGTCAATATTCACAGCAAATAATTTGATGATGTGAATGGCAGCAGCGATGTCAATATTCACACCACGCCCATGCATGCATCATAATATACACAAGAACATCTTATTTTTTCTTGCAAAAAACACTCACAATTACATTTCGTAATTCATATCTGAATATTCACATCTTCTAATTTGATGATGTGAATGGTTACATTGATGTAAATGTTCATGTCATCTACTTTGATGCTGTCAATGGTAATAAGAATTTGAATATTCACACCACAATAATGTTAAAAAGCTCAATCCATGTGCAAGTATTCACATAATGTGATTATCTTATACAAGTGTGAATGTTCACATCATGTATTCATCTTTAACACACCAACAACAATGTCAGTTTGCTACCTAAAAAAAAAAAAACACAAATCAAATCCTAATGCATTATTAGGTTTGCCAATGCATCATTATGTTTGCCAACACAACGTAATCTTATTGCAACACAATGTTTGCCAACATAACACAGTCTTATTTGAAAAATCAATATAAGAATCCCATGTAAAACACAATGCTGAAATGAAAAAATGTACACCCTATATCGGCTCCTTGCATGATTTCCAATTGTGGCTTCCCAACTTATCACATCTACTGCACTTTATTTGCTTCAGTTTCTCATCCCTTGATGGGATTCTATTATTTTTCGGCCTGCTGGGTGGTCTTTTCACAGTTGGTGGGTATATAGTGAAGTCCTTGGGATCAAAATGTGGCTTTTCCACTAATAGTATAGGGGGTATGGCACCCAAATAGGCTGTACGATACGTCTCTACATGAAAGTAATGTTCCACACAATCATTGAGATTGTAGCGGCTTTTCTGAATAGCAATAATAGCATGGTCACATGGGAATCCGTTGATTTGCCATTTGAAGCAAGAATACGTACGCCTTGCAATATCAGCTGTAACAAATGGTATAGAATGAACCTCAAACACATCCTCATTGGCTTTGCTCACCTGCCAAGACCTGCTGTCATTGAACGAATCAAGAAGCATTGTTTTGAATGTAGGATAAATAAGCTCATTCCACTTGTTTGCTTGGTCACGCCGCGCAGACATTTGCCATATCAACTAAGTACGAATTGTGTCCATCATCTGAGTGATAGGAAGATTGTGTACTTCTTTAATCCAATTATTAAATGACTCCGCCGCATTGGATGTCATCTCCCCATAACGCATACCCCTACATAACATTAAAAACATTGTACAATATTGAATTAAATTTCTTCGAAACTGAATATCAAAATTTCATATCGTCACAAAACATAACTGAAATTTCACATCGCTACCATTTTAAACTTGACAAATGGAATACATCAGGAAACTACTATTACCTGAAGTATGAATTCGCCCAGTGCTCAGGTGCCAACTCCTTGAAAAAACTACGTGCTCGTTGTTTACCTTCCTCTTTTAATTTCTCAAGCTTTTCATGGAACCCTACCATAGTTAGCTCGTAAGCACAGTCACCCAAACTACTAACGAGGTGATCCCTAAATCCATTATCAATTCCCTTCATTCGGTCTCTTAAGTTGTTCTTCAAGTGTTGTAAGCAATAACTGTGGTGAGCAAATGGGAACACCTTCAGCATCGCTTCTAACAGACCAAGATTACGGTCCGAAATAAAAGTAATTTGACGCTTACCATCAACAACCTTCCCAAGTTCGTGCAAGAACCACGACCAATTGGTCGTGGTCTCTGAATTAACAATCGCAAATGCAACAGGAAATAAACCTGCAACACAACACCAATAAACAACTGTTCACAATATTCCAATGTGAATAGTAACACAAATAGTTTACAAAAACACTATAAAGGAAACAGGTCATGTGAATATTTACATTGTGTAATGGTTTGTCATATGTCCACACTATGCCGCTCAAAGTAAATATTTACATGAATAAACAGCTAAAAAAAATACTAACCATTGTTTTCATCTTTCACCGTTACCTTAAGTAGCCGACCTTTGTACTTTCCTTTAAGGAATGTTCCATCTAGAAATAATAAAGGCCGACAAGAATTGAACCCAGAAATACACGCAGCGAATGATACAAAGAAATAACAAAACTATTGACTACTCGCAACATAGTCAATATTGATATAACTCTCCGAATTGTAACGCATCACAGCATCCGAATACCACCGCAACTGGTCAAACGATAATGAGTGATCTCCATGAATAACAACCTTTTCTTTCTCCACGCCCAACCATACCACGTGATAACTCACATCTAGCCCATAATCCCTCTTCAAAATAGTCACCACCTCACACGGCTTAGTCAACAGCTTGTCCCTCATAATTTCAGATATAATACTCGACACCAAATCAGAACTAACTCTCGAATTCTTCGATGTTTGGACATCCGTACCACAACTATGCACATCACTGAACCTCTTGATGTAGAAAAAAACCATTTGCTCATTGTGCTCTACAATGTATAGCCCACAAGCAGCCTCTCTCCTCGCGCATCGCACACATCGCAATAACCCTTGTTGTCTCGTTCTTGACATACATAAATTGAAACCCATATTGGATGACATACTTACATAAAACATTACGAAATTCTTGTGCACCTCCAATAAACCGTTGTCCGACATGTGTAATACCATTTGCCCAAGGGGCTGACAATAACACTTTCTCCTTATGGTGGCAAAATCTTCGTAGTGCATCAATTTCTTCCTCACCCCTCACACACAGTGACCCAGAGCTACTCGACTGACAAATATCACTTTTCAACTCAATGACAACTTCTACATGTTGTATCCCCATTGATTTAGCAAGCAATAACATGTTCTGAAATTCTTCCTCATTGTCCAAATCACACCTATTAATCCCAAGTAGCCGACAAAACAATGAAATAGAACAAGCAGATAACTCACCCCATTTTTCACACAAACACTCCACCAAAAGCGAATAACACAATGCGCGGGCAACATTTATTACAGTTGTACTGCAACCATACGTGCACATCAACATCATAAAGGTATTTATCTCCTGTAAAAACACAACAATACAACAACCACATTGCAACCATACGAACAACAACACATACAATAATCCAAATGATATGAAAATTCACATTGTGTAAAAATGAAATGCCTGTGTGTATAGTTCAACTGCTAAATCCATAATAAAAACTATCACCACCTTTTTTACACAACATAAAACATTTTACAATATCAAAATGACACCACCACAATAAGGTGACAGTACACAACATGCAAGCAACCCTCCATAACTTCATATTAACAACATGTGAACATTTACATTGTTACATATACTCTGAATTATCTCGCTCGCACATAGCCTCATTAAGCAAACATCAAAGCAAAATGAGAACATCCACATTTTTCACATAATCTGAATGACCTCTCCTCCACAAGACCACGTAAAATGCATATAATTGAACAAACAGAGCATCCGATCCATATCAATCAAAAAACAGAGTATCTCATCCATCATACAAATCAAAACATAAACTGAACATGTATTCATAACTAAAATGATACTAACCTTAATCATGCAATCCTACACTCGTCCTGTAACTCAAAGACAACTGATTTCAACTAGTTATACTCCAAAAAATGTTACAACCGAACACCGCCCAATCCGTCGTCTTCAATCCAAAATCACAGAACCGTACTACAATAGTAACAATGAGACCCTAGTACATCAAAGCCTTGAAACGAGCTTGTAAAATAGAAATGTATCTATCTGAATTAGAATAATGATCAAAAGCGTAAAGATAGAAACTACCAAAACAGAATAAATGAAAAAAAAAAGGGCAACATGGTATGTGTATCAACACAATGTATATATATAAGGGCATAATAGTCCATTTAAAAATATAAAATTAGTAAAATGGACCTGATGGAATAAAAAGAAAAGTACATGGGACTAATCAGGTTATAATAATCCTTTGTGGAACTAATGAGTTACAACAACTCTAAAATGGATTTATCAATAAAAATTCCTAAATTCTAATCTTTTGATTTATTTTCAATTTAAATCATTTGTCTATTTTCGTTAAGTAAAAGCGGCGGAAAAATAGTATTTTAATCATTAAACTCAATATAGGTATACATAAAATGTTTAAATTTAAAATACTTTATTAAGTAAATAAAAATAGGAAAATGGCTTAAATTGAAAGCAAATCAAAAGTTTAAACCTTAAATTGACAAATTAAAAATTCAAGACTTATTTTATTATAAGACTTAAACTTTGAATTTTTTTATTTATTTTTATAATTTTCCCAAAAATTCAAGTGGAGTGATTACTCTTACACTCTCTTTCTCGGCTTTTAAGTCACTTCATGGATTGATGAGTGAGATGAGTTGAAAACTTTTACGTAGGACTAGGTGGGTTCTTCATGAGGAATCTAACAAATATATTCATAATTGGTTATATTACTCTGTATATTTAGAAAAATAATAATCAAAATTACATATTATATTTATTCCACTACTCAGTATTGGATTAAAAAAATATACATATATGTGCTAATAATGATAATCACTAAAACTATTTTGATATGGAATATGATTTTTGTTATAACAAAATAATTACAATAAATAGTAACTAATACAATTTTACAAAATAACAAAACAACATAATAGGATGCATTTAATTTTGATTTGATAATTTATTATAATCTCTTCATCACAATGGTGTATAAACAAACATCATAATAATTCTTACCAATATCAATTTAAATCATAATTTACATATTGTATTATATGTACCATATAAAAAATAATTAGTCAACATATCATTCTTAACCAGCCATAGGTTCCAAGCGTAAACTTGACCATGCTAATTTATTATTAAGCATTAAGAAGAAGAAGAAAAAAAGGTTGATTGGAAATGACGATACAACCCTCACGTGATTTGTGAACTGAAATGCACCGTTAAACATTCCATGTAACTTAATAACAAGTGTGAAACACATGACAGACATAATGGGTTATATGTTTATTTTCAAGTTTCAAATTTTAAAAGGGTAAATTGCACACGGAATAAAGTAAGGGGGTTAAAGTGCACTTTATCTTCTAAACTAATGGTACAAATATAAAGATATTTTAATCTTTTTTATTAAATCGTTAACGAATCTAACCAAACGGTACACTTCAATCACAAACCACAATGAGGTTTTATGGTCATTTCCAAATGTTAGAGGCGTAAACCGCACATAACTCAAGCCACAAAAAATAAAGTGAAGTTTGCCCTAAATTTTATAATTTTGAAACATATTCAAGAATATTTATCAAACAACAAAGCTATATTCAATATAAAATTTTGAAGATAAAATGAGAGAAATTTTTTCACAATTTTCTATATATAAACCATGAAATTTCACAATTCATGCACCAAAAAAAAAAAAAAAACATATGCATTGTGTGTAGATGAGGAGATGGGGATGTACTCCGCGTTTAGGGAAGATGGGGGATGAACCTCTAAACCGGATAGTGTTGGGAGGAGATGGAGGATGAACTCCGTAGATACAGCTCATATGCTTGTCTAGAGAAGTGAAGATACAGCTCATAGGCTTATCTTTGAGAAGTGTAGATACAGCTCATATGCTTGTTTAGTGAAGTGTGGATACGGCTAATACGCTTATCTATTGATATGTTGATATAACTAATATGCTTATCTATTGAATAAAGGTGGGAAATGAAAAGTGACATAGACTTGTATGTTTATGAAATTGTGATGTGATATATGGATGTATCAGTGTTGGCCATCTATCAACTGCTAATCTTTTAGTCATTGTTCATAGTTGGTTTAGTATATTCCTGCTGGGCTGTGGCTCACCCTATATGGAACATCATTTTCAGGTACAGGTAGCATGCACCTCCAAGGACATAGCTTGGGAGGCTAGAGGCGGACAGCACTTTGTTGTGTTATTTCCTTTTGATGTATTACATGTAAATTCAAGTCAAGGGCTTAATGTGTAATTGAGTTAGTATTCTCTTTTGTAACCAAGTGTTAACTTGGAAAGCTGTAAGCCCATAGGGCATTTGCTTTTGTTGTTAACATGTAAAACTTTTGTAATGAAATACTCTGATGAATTGAAGAATGTGGATCTTTTATATATAAATGCATGTTATATGATGGGTTTAATGTTATTATTTTGAGGGCGTTACATGGACCAAACCATGGTAATGTGAAATTTGCCCTTTTATATATGCTGAAAGACCACACTGTTTGTTAACACTCTCTTTTCCTCCCTCTCTCTCTCTCTCTCTCTCTCTCTCTCTTCTTTTGTCTGCATTTTGGGTCTCCTCACTCTATTCATGAGAGCGTTACATACCCTGTGAGTCTGTGATTGTTCTTGTAGAGTCTTCTCTGGATCTGCACAAACCTAGAACTTCTCTAATCTTCTAGTTTATTATTATTATTATTATTATATTTCTATGCAATTACCCACATGTGTAGTGAATTATTATTATATATACGCACGCATATATAAAGGAAATGTGAAACATAAGTGTAAGTTTCCCAATGGAAGCCATTAAAAAGGAAGCAAGTAAGCAAAGAGAACAAGTAGCCAAACAGCAGCGGTACCTTCTTCGATTCAACTTCCTGTTTGGTTTTTGAGAATTTTGAATTTTAATTTTTTTTTTAATTGCTTAATTGTCTGTTAATTTTACGTAAATGTGTATATCTGGGTATACTATATTGGGTTTGCACTACTCTTTGGTTAAACCTGATTCACTTTTTATTGAAATCCGATTGATGAATTGGAAATTTGAGAGTTATATGTATGATCCGATTTGATGTTTTGTTTTACATGATACAAAACTCTAAATAATTTTAATAAGGTATGGAGGATTAAAAAGAGAGATTTTGTTGTTTAATTGTTAACAATTCCACAATCAGTAGTTAAATAGGAAGATTGTGATGGGTATACAATTGGCAATTTCAAATCACATCGATTTTATTTTTTATAAGTTAAGCTATGTTTTTCAAATTTTAATAAATATTTGGACAAATTTTTCTTAGTGAGAGCGCCTTAATTACATGTTCAGCAACATCATTAGTTATTTTATTTATTTTATTCAAACTTCAAAATGCCATAAATTTTATTGATGTATTTTTTATATAAAATTAAAATTTTTAGAATCTACTTGTCGAAATATCAAATCAAAATGGATTATGAAATTATGCATATAAAAAAAACTATGAAATTTTAGTTGTTTTTGAAGTAAATTTCTTAATTTTCTAAAACTGTAAAATTTCACAGTTTGTGTTGAGAAAATGTGAAATTTCAAATGTAATAGTTTTGAAATTGAAAATTTGTAAAATTTTATTGTTTTTATGTTTGAGTAACTATGAAATTTCACGACTTTTGAAAAGAATCTGTGAATTTTTTAGAAATTGGAATTCTGAAAATTATAATATCGATCTATTTTTGTGTTTGTAATACAATTTTCATAG
>NW_021025159.1:666216-679443 GCF_004153795.1 Camellia sinensis
TTACAAGTTACAAGGGCCTCGTGCCACACGTTTCAAGGGCCTCGTGCCACCATGTTTCAAAGGCTCTATAGCCATTATGTTTATGTTGCAGGATTGGGCTTAAGGCCATATGAAATGAAAACAGGAACAGATTAACTACATGATCTTCGCATTTATTTATGCATTGTTATGTATTATGTTTAAATTGTGCATTTATGTTTCATACTATTCACTGAGCCCGGCTCACCCTCTGTTATGTCTGTTTCTGTAGGCACTCAACCTGGAGATTCAACCTTCACCTGTGGCTTTTGTTACCCAGTTGTCAAACCCTGAGTATCAAAGCTATTAGATGTTGATTGTTCAAGTTATGGAGTTTTGCTAAGTTTTAATTTGTACCCTAATTGTCTGTTAAGATCGGCGTATATGTATATGTACATAGCTATCTTCGGGTGCATGACAATGTATATTATCTGCATTATGTTTTGTTTGGGATCCTGGCATAGTAATGGTAGCTCAATGGATATGTTTATTATTATTATTATTATTTTACGCTATTATATACTATTAAATGCTTCCGTTCAGGCCCCATAGATTATATTCATCAGGCTTTATGTCTTTTTTTCTGAGGTGGTCATGCCCAAACTTTTAGGGGCGAGTTCTGGGGTGTGACAGACTATGCTTGATAGCTCTGGCAAGCGTGTCGATGACGTGATGGTCGTTGTCTGAGCCAATTGAGAATTCGGCGAGGGTGAAGATCGCCTAGACCCCGTGCCTAGGCGAAAAGGCAAACCAGGTGGTCGATTAGATCACTTTTGTCTTTATTATTACCATATCTGTATGTAGGCAGTGACTTGAAGAAAGTGTTGGTTTCAGACGACGATGCTATACTTGCAAAAATTAAAACCGCGCTACAGTTCGTCGGCCATCCAAACCTTCAAAAACAAGGAAGGGTGGCCCACATTCTCCTGCGGTACGAGCCGACTTACACGACATTTTTGCCGACAGACAGTATTCCAATCCCGGAGGGTGACAACCATCTTAAGATAGATTGGTTTAGAAACATCCGATTCGGAACACGTAGAAGAACAAGCGGCCGAACTAATCGCTGAAGACCTGAACTAGTTGGCAGCGGAGGTTAACGAAGCTCTTAATTCAGCCTTTGAGGAAGCCGGACTCAACTCGCCCGACCATCCGTCCACATCAGGGCGAGGGGACGTCTCCTTTGAAGATATTTTTACAAACTTGGGAGACCTTCCCGGCACTTGTTCTGAGGGTATGGATGGGGAAAGTCTCACACAATTTGCATGAAAGAAAAATGCCGAACACATGGCCACCCGCCGGAGAGCTAAGGCCATCCGTTCTGGACCTTCCTCGACTAAATCTTTCGAACCTATTATTGTAAAAGAAACAGCTCAAATTAATGTGGCCAAGATGGAAAAGGATGCTGAACGGCCGATTCTAGAAGAACGGTCGATTCTGGAAGATCGGGAAGAGAAACGTACCACCGAGAGCGAGGCTGGCTCTGAGGAGGACCCCGTTGATAAACAACCACGCTTGAAGGAATCGGATGTGGTTCCTCCTTTTGTTGTTCAACCAAAGATAAAAAACATGCCGATCTCCTCTGAGGCATCGGCCTTGAAAGATCCATCTGTGGAGTTGAGCTTGGCTGCCTCGGTCTCATTGCCGGCTGATAAAGCAACCTTTCGGGCAGAGCTGAATTTGGTAGCAATAGCATTAGTTGCCCAGTCGGCCCTTCTGGTATGTGACTTGATCCTAACTCCGTGTTTTGGTTTAGTTTGCAGATGGTATTTCTTGGTATGTGACGATCCCAACTCCTTATTTTGCAGATGGTCAGAAGGATAGCCGAAATAGGCCGCCGTCAGCATGACGCCATTGAAAGAATTGGTTGTTTGAAATTGGAAGCCGAGGGTGAGAGGAGCAGGGCCGAGTTCAAGGCGGCGAGAGCCACAATGGAAAGTGCACGAGCCGAAGTTAAGAAGGAGAGGGCGCAGACTGCTGACCAGCTCAGATCTGACGCCGAAGAGAGGGCAAGTGCGAGCGAGGAATCACTTACGTTAGCCAAGGAGACGCTTGCCAAGCTGGAGGCAGAATTGGAAGAGTCGAAGAAGGCGAAGGAAAAAGCTGACTCTGAGGCTTCCGCGGTGTTCGAGGCTGGAAAAAGCACCGCTCTTGAAAACTATGTAGAAGAAGTCCCCAAATTCGACAATCGGGGATTCAAACACGGCTGACTCAAAGCCTTTGTGTAACAAGTCCACGGGGGACCCCGCTACAGCTCGGACTTGATTTGTGTCATGGTTCTTAATCTGAACCAAAGAGTCCAAATACGGAAAATCGTTTTGAGAAACAGATTTTTTGAAAAGAAGTGCCAAACATGGACTGCTTTGCCAGATACAGAGTCGCCACCTAAATATTTTAAAATGGGGGAATTTAGGAAACCCTGACTCGGTGTCAAAGGCCACGTGTCCGTCATCACCAAAGTTGCCTCGGCTCAGGAACTTGGGTATGATTGCGGAAGGTCAGCTATGAGCACCGCCTCTCGCCCGATCCGAAGATCGGCCTCTACTAACCATGATATCCATTTTTGAAAACGTTATGTGTTCTTATTCCATTTATTAGCCTAGAATTACTATGTTATGCGCACAGCACACAAGTATAGACTAGATTGCCTAATTTGGAAATAAGCATTGCATATCCATTTGTCTTGAAAAACGTTTTGGAATTTGCTACTCGCAGGTAGGCTAAAATACGGGTTTCAACGAGTTTTTCCAACTTAGACAATCCAACCTTCACCCACAGGCAACCAAACAGTTTATCACATAAGCATCTAGCCTCATAGTAATCATACTGTCATGATAGCATTCACTCGCATGCGATATGCTAAAGCAGGAAAATACTTACATAGTACTCCGTGCCAAAACAATAAACTAGTTAGCCAACATGCATGGTCCTAGTTCATGTCAAATTTGACTAATGCAACACATACACGATGCAATTAGAGTAGGCTCGGCTAACCTAAGCATGGCATGCAAAATGCAATCAATTGATGCACGTATTCAATTTGGAATTGAAGTACAAATGCAGTTAGCATGATGTACCGAGCCCGGTGCGTGCGAGACAGATGCATGGATGCACGCATGCATAGCATAAGGTATGCTAATTTAAACATGACCTATTACTAACCATCAAAGCAGGTAAGTAAAAGGGAGAAAGAAGTGGGGGTTGGAAGACATGCACACACTCACCCACACTTCACACTTATTACAACATTGCCCTCACTCGGAGGGTCCAAATAAATATTACAGTTCGAATAATAAACACATTAATTATTACAGAATTTCTAATTACTTAACAAAATCAATGCAAAAAGAAGAAAGGTGGCCACAGCCCCCGCCTCGGGATGCGTGAATGATGCAAGCTCGAACCCGTCTCGCCCGGAAAGTCCGTACCATACCACTGCCGCCTCGGTTTACACTGCCCTGCTTCTCTGAACAGTGCCAAAGTACTGGGACAGGCTTGTTGCATACTGCAGAGCGCCACCGGCTGGGGGAAATGCCCACCGGCGGTGCATAATTTCCATCGGCAGATGATGTAATTATCGGCCAGCAACTAATTGCCGGTTGGCACAAAATGATGCCGGTCGGCAGAAACTTCCTGCAGAAGACAGTTTGATAGCAACAGAGGACAGACAGCATATGGCATGGAATTTCAAGCAAGTGTATGCATGGCCACTCTCCCAATCATGTAATGGACTCAAGGGAGTATGCCCCTCGAACCTCGGGCCACCAATCACGCATTTCGATGCATGATGGCCAAAGAGTCAAGTATGCATTTCAATGTCAAATGCAATGCACACAAAACATACAAGGGACCCAACCTCAATCATGGTTGGTCAAGAGGCGAGGCAATGCACAACAATGCACATGCGACCTAAGCATGCAAGCAAACATACAAACATGCAATACAACTACATGGCATACACAATGCTAACAACATAACATGCACAACGCATTGAAACATGGCATACATAATGCAAAATGGGCTTACACCAATGTGAGTGGACCTCAGCCACACCCACATCAGTGGCCATCAGATGAAAACAAGACAACTCGAAATGCGTGCACGCGTGCACGCAAACCGAGGACCGAACCTATGGCATGAATGCCACTCTACCAAAGCATGGCAAGACATGGAACATGGTGTGCAAACATGAAAATCAGTAGCAAAATGAGGGGCAAAACAGCCCCGAAACAAGGCGAAATAACACCTGATGCATGGAATTTCTCCCGAAATGCAAAACTAGGTACATGAAATGGCTTACAGCTATACAAAGCATGCATAATTGGTACATGGAATGAAAAGACAGAAGAAAGGCAGCCCCAAAATAAGTATTTTTACAGTTCAAAGCATGGCCAAACAGTAAGCACAAGTGGGACTAAATTATCATACAAAAATGGCTCCGCGATGGAGGCAATGAAGAAAGTGGTAGATGCAAAGCCCAAACAGAAAAAGACTCTTCTACAACACTGAAGAGGGACCAAAAATATGACTACTTTCAGTTTATGGAAACCCCCAAAACAATATACAAGTATGCTCAAAATGCCATGCAAGGTAGGGCCCAAAAGAGGTCAAAACACAAAGTGTACAAAACATTAATCACACAGCCAAAGACCCTTAATGAAACATGGTAAGGGGGTCAAAATAAGACTGTTTTCAGTTCTGAAAAGAGCCCAAAAACAGAAGCATCCGAGGCTAATAAATCATGCAAAAATGAGGCAAAAACATGGATTTCAAAGCAAGTACCACATGGTGTATCTAAACAGTGATGAGCCGTTCTTCAATGTTGAAGAAGGGCTCGAAAAAGGATCACTTACAGTTTATTACATGCCCCAAAATAGATTACACATAGGCCAAAAATAACATGCAAGATTGGGGCCTAAAGGAGAGATAAAGAAGGAAGTGCAAGATGGAGACCTCAAATGACAAAATTCCCTTAATGAAACATGAAATAGAGCTCAAACAAAGGGTACTTTCAGTTTTGGTCGGAGCTCAAAAACAACAAGAAAAAGGGGCTTAGATATGAAGCAAGGCAAGGCTAGAAAAGAGGGAATGAAGACTTACCCTTGAAGAGCAGCAATGCAGCAGCCTTTGATCCAAGAAAAGGAGTTCCTAACCTCTGAAAGTTAGCCTCAAATGGTTGGAATGGAGGATGGAGGCCTTGTGCTATGGGTTGGTATGTAAATGGCCAAGGACAATGGACTTTAGGGCTTAGAAGAGGGAGATGTATGGAGGATTGTATGTAATGCTCCAGCTGGTTTTTTTTCTAACCTGGTATAAGGAAGAGGAGAGCTTCCTTTATAGAGCCAAGAGACATAAGCTTCTCTTAGAAGCTTCAAACTAAGAGCAAAGAACCTTCATACAAGTGTATGGAGGATCCAGTCTATGCCCTCCAGCTGGCACAGCTGGCATCCACTCAATCTGTAGAAAACTCCGGAAGGTCGTCGGCCAGCAAAAATGGCCAGTCAGCACAATAAATTGCCGGCCGGATAAATAGATTGCCGATAGGTTCTTCCAAGGTCAAAAAATGGCCGGTTGGTGTCTAGATTGAAGCCCAGGAAGTTAGCTTTCCAATGGCGCAAACCTTACATTAAAATTCGTTCTGTACAAAAAGTTATGCCCTTTTTGGTGAAGCCGCGCAGATTCGATCCAACCGGGATGATGCCCAACTTCAGCTGCTCATATCTCCCCCACCCGGACTTGGCTTTAAGAGATTCTTGAGTGCAAAATGAAGCCCCGGAAGTAAGCTTTCCGACGGTGGTGGCCCCATAGCTAAACTCCAAGTGTACAGACAGATAAGCCCGATTCAGCGAGGGCTGCTCGACTCGCTTCTACCCGGATTCATGCCGAACTTCTTCCCCAAACATAGTTTTTCTCTCTCCTTTCCTCTCTTCTTCAACTCCAAACCCCTAAACAAAGTGTTTTGAAAGATTTTCCTCTCTCCTTGCCGAAGAAACTGAACATTTGCCCTGCACACCTTTCTCCACCAAGTAAAACATCAGTGGTGCCCAAGTCTTAAGGGCGGTCAAAAATGGGGTGCCTACAGTTGCCCCACTTTGACAGAACTCATGAGTCATGAAAGCCGTGAGTGAATGTCAAAGCCCAGAGACGACCCATTTTTGATGAGGCCGAAGACTTGGACAAACAACAAAATACAAATAAATGAATGGTTGTGCCCGCAGGCTGCCTACGTATCCCTTTGCAAGGAATCAAACCAGCGTAGTTCAGGGGCAGGATGCAAATGATATGTAAGAAGACTTTGATAATTGGACTTATACGCTACACGAAGCCGGTTTGAACATTGGACTTATATGCTACGCAAAGCCGGTTTGTAATTGGACTTATACGCTTTCGCGAAGCCGATTTGTAATTGGACTTATACGCTTTCGCGAAGCCGGTTTGATAGAACAATGCAAGTGAATGTGCGTGACAACGCAAGTGAAGAGGTGTGCATGACAATGCAACCTAAGATGAATTCCAACACACCTGAAAGTGTGGGGAAATGGGACAGGGAGAAACATAGGGACATATCCCGGTGTTTCGGAATGGTGTGAGCTTTGGAACGTATTCCGAACGCTTTTAACCGAAGAGGGAGAGACATAGGGACGTATCCGAGGATTAGGGACGTATCCCAAGGATTGGGGACGTATCCCAAGGGTTAGGGACGTATCCCAAAGATTAGGGACGTATCCCAAAGATTAGGGACGTATCCCAAGGATTAGGGACGTATCCCAAAGGTTAGGGACGTATCCCAAAGATTAGGGACGTATCCCAAGGATTAGGGACGTATCCCAAAGGTTAGGGACGTATCCCAAGGATTAGGGACGTATCCCAAAGATTAGGGACGTATCCCAAAGGTTAGGGACGTATCCAAGGATTAGGGACGTATCCCAAAGGTTAGGACAAAAGAGAAGAAGCATATGGACGTATCCCGGTGTTTCAGAAAAGGAGAAAGAAACGTAGGGACGTATCCCGGTGTTTCGAAAAAGGGAGAGAAACATAAGGACGTATCCCAGTGTCTCGAACAGGAGGAGTGAAACGTAGGGACATATCCCGGTGTTTCAAAAAGAGAGAGAAACGTAGGGACGTATCCCAGTGTTTCGAAAAAGGGAGAGAAACATAAGGACGTATCCCAGTGTTCTCGGAACAGGAGGAGTGAAATGTAGGGACGTATCCCGGTGTTTCAAAAAGAGAGAGAAACGTAGGGACGTATCCCGGTGTTTCAGAAAAGGGAGAGAAACATAAGGATGTATCCCAGTGTCTCGGAACAGGAGGAGTGAAACGTAGGGACGTATACCGGTGTTTCAAAAAGAGAGAGAAAACGTAGGGACGTATCCCGGTGTTTTGGAAAAGGGAGAAAAACATAAGGACGTATCCCAGTGTCTCGGAACAGGAGGAGTGAAACGTAGGGACGTATCCCGGTGTTTCGGAAGGGTGTGAGCATTGAAACATACTCCAAATGTTCATGACCAGAGAAGTTCTAACCCGTCGCACGCGCGAGGAGAAAGAATGATAATTGCAAGTGTAGACGCGCCGCCGTGGGCCTCGCTGCTACAGTTCGGACTCGATTTGTGTCACGGTTCTTAATCTGAACCAAGAGTCCAAATCTGGCAATCGTTTTGAAGAACAGATTTTTGAAAAAGTAGTGCCAAAAATGGACTGCTTTGCCAGATACAGAGTCGCCACCTAAAATATTTTTTTATGGGAGAATTTAGGAAACCCTGACTCGGTGCCGAAGGCCACATGTCCGTCATCACCGGAGTTGTCTCGGCTCGGGAGCTTGGGTACGATCGGGGAAGGTCAGCTATGAGCACCCCCTTTCGCCCGGTCCGAAGACCGGCCTCTACTAACCGTGATATCCGTTTTTGAAAACTTTATGTGTTCTTAAACCAATTGTTAGCCTAGAATTACTATGTTATGCGCGCAGCAAACAAGTATAGATAGATTGCCTAATTTGGAAATAAACATTGCATATCCGTTCGGTTTTGAAAATGCTTTGGAATTTGCTACTCGCAAGTAGACTAAAATGCGGATTTCAACGAGTTTTTCCAACTCAAACAATCCAACCTTCACCCACAAGCATTCAAGCAATTATAACACATAAGCATCTAGCCACATGTTAAGCATGCTGTCATGGTAACATTCAACTCATGTGATATGCTAAAGCGGAAATACTTACATAGTACTCCGTGCCAAAACAAAGAACTTGTTAGTAAACATGCATGATCCAAGTCCATGTGAAGTGCCTAATGCATCGCATACAGAGTGTTACTAGAATAGGCTCGGCTATCCTAAACATGTCATGTGAAAATGCACAATTATCACGTATTCAGTTTGGGAATTGAAGTATTGATGCAATTAGCGTGATGTACCGAGCCTAATCATGCAATACAAATGCATGGATGCACACATGCATAGCATAAGGTATGCTAAATTAAACGTGCCTTAATCTACCATCGTAAGCAGGTAAATAAAAGGGAAGAAAAGACGTGAGGTTGGAAGACATACACACACTTACGCACACTTATTACAGATTTGCCCTCGCTCGGAGGGACCGAATAAATATTACAAATTAATTAACTACGCAAGCTAATTAAATATACAAATTAATTAATTAACAAATTAACTAATTTAGGAAAATAGTAAAACGTCTCGAGAAGCGCGCTGCCATGCGCAAGCTGCCCTTGTTTTCCTCCCTTTCCTCCTCTGGAGGTTGTCAAAACCTCAGGACTACATCCTTGGACAGAGGGGATCATCACCGGCTAGATGAAATTTCACCGGCAGTGTGTATGGCCATCGGCCAAACAAAGTTGAAGCTGTCGGCAGAAGAAATGGTGCCGGTCGGCACATTACACTGCCGGTCGCAGGGTATCTCCTGCAGACCTGCAACTCACAGCAACAGAGGGCAAAACAAGGCATGGCAGCATATTTCAAGGCATGTATCATCAACCACGTCTCTTATCATTGTGATAACTCAAAGGGACATGTGCCTCGTTCTCAGACCACACAATCACGCATTTCTATGCATAATGGCCAAAGAACCAAGTATGCAACTTTGGTTTCAAATGCAATGCAAACCAATCAAACAAATTAGGCCCAATTCCTATCACCAATTCAAGGAACAAGGCATGCATGCAAAATGCAATGCAACCTAGGCATACAAGCTAGGAATGCAACATGGCATGGCAATTAACTTATGCAAGCATACAAGCATGCATATGGCAATACAAACGAGCACAAAGATGGACTTAAACATGAATTAGGCGACTCTAAAATAGGCTAAAACAGTTAGCCAATAAGTGCTAAAGAGTGAGAGCTAAATGGCATGCACACACACATGCACATAAGGGCCAACACTTAAGCACAAAACAAGCAACATTCAAGCACACTTGAAAGGAGGAATCATGGACTAATTAGCATGCAACATGAGCCCTAAAATCATGTTATAAAATGATGCCAAATCAAGCAAAGAGTAGTCCAAGTGTTCAAAGCAAAATCAATAAGGCATTGAACTACACTTAAACATGACCAAACATGGCATGCAGAGAAGGACCAAAATCAGAGGTTTAGCAATGTTAAAACAAAGCTAAAGGACTACTTAGATGGCATCTAAATGGCCCAAATACAAAGGCATACACATGGCCAAAACATGGAGCATTGCAACACATGCTTTCAAAGCATTAAAGAGACATGCAAGGCAATCCAACGAGCATGGAAATGGGACTGAAATAGCATGTAGGATGATTCTAAATCATCAAAACAATGCAAAGATGGCATGCTACACATGCACTTACTCAAGGCCAACAAGCCCAAATACAAAGGAGCTATATAATGCATGCAAAGATCAACCCAAACGACTATGGACAGAGCTAAAACATGGCAAAATAAGCACATAAACTTCACAAATGCAAGCCTAAAACATGCTCCAACAAGGCTAACAACCTAGAACATGTTAAGGCACAAATAAGGCATTACATGGCAACTATCGCTAAAACATGCCATGGAGTTCCAAAACCAACTTGAAATCATGTTATATTATGGATATATAAGCATGAAAAACAAACCAAACATGCTCAACACACACCTCAAGCATAGGCTTCCTTGAGAGGCCAAAATATGCCCTTTTCAAGGACAACAGGAGAGGGGGTGGCCGTCTCCTTCTTAGGACTTTCAAAGCATCATCTTCAACCACTTGAAATCCCTCAAGATTTCAGTGGTGAAGAGACCTCAACACAAATCCCGGAGCTAACACAAAATCGCTCAAAATGAGGCCTTTCAAGGCCTAAGGGTGGTCAACAACCCTCAAACAACAAAACACTCTTAACGAACAATAAAGAGGTCCTAAAACAGAACTTTTTTATGTTATACAATAATCACAAAATAGCTCTAAGACTAGTAGAAAATCAATGCAAAAATGGGGAAAAAAGGGACTAGTTTCTCACCTTGTAGTCTCTTCAACAATGGTGCTCAATGGCCTCCTTGAGCTTGAATCCAACACCAAAACTTCAAACACACTCTTTAGAACCTCAGCTCAAGAGGAAGGTAAAACACTAGGTGTTTGTGTGCAATAATGAGACACAAACACCTAGTGTACAAAAATGAGAGAAAAGAGAGATAGGTTGTAGACACCCACATTTTGACCGTCCCTCAAGACTTGGACGTCACTGTTTGAACACACGGTGATCTTCCATTTTTTGTGTTCGTTTGGAGTTCCCGGAGGTCTCGGCTCACGCGCCTTGCTCAGGATCCCCGAACTCGACCGTTTAGTGTCTGGTTTTGCACAAACACTTGCATCCTGCTTGGAAGGGCAGGGTGGGGC
The DNA here is from genome assembly GCF_004153795.1 of Camellia sinensis. Classification (NCBI taxonomy): domain Eukaryota; kingdom Viridiplantae; phylum Streptophyta; class Magnoliopsida; order Ericales; family Theaceae; genus Camellia; species Camellia sinensis. The sequence goes on from NW_021025159.1 coordinate 677,090, forward strand.
TTGTAGACCATCCCAACCCATCACCGGCAGTGGCTAAGATGCCACGGCTGGTTTTGCTGCACCGGGCAATATTGTTTGCCGACCGGCACTCTTGTTGCCGGTCAGCACTTATTTTTTGTGCCTGTCGGCACTCTTTTGGCCAAGATGGCATTTTTTGCCGGCCGATTGCTGTTCATCCTGCTTTTGCAGATATTTTTAGACAGCTGTATAGGCTTTTGCTCCCCTCCACACACGTGTATGGAGGGATCTCCCTTCTTGCAAAGCTTGTCTTGTAAGCTTTACAAGAGGCATATAAGGGAAGCTCTCTCTAAGGCAAAGAGGAGAGCCTTTAGACATTTTTGAGGAGAGAAGACAGAGGAGGCTCTGGTTTTCTAGGGTTAGGGTTAGACATACACAACCTATCTCTCTTTTCCTCTCATTTTGCATACTAGGTGTTTGTGCCTTACTATTGCACACAAACACCTAGTTGTTTTCACCTTCCTCTTGGAGCTGAGGTTCTAAAGAGTGTGTTTGAAGTTTTGGTCTTGGATTCAAGCTCAAGGAGGCCATTGGAGCATCTTTGTTGAAGAAGGCATCAAGGTGAGATCCTAGTCCTTTTTTTCCCCATTTTTGCATCAAATTTTATACTAGTCTTAGAGCTATTTTTGTGATTATTGTATAACATAAAAAAGTTCTATTTTTAAGCCCTCTTTATTGTTTATTAAGAGTGTTTTTGTTGTTTGAGGGTTTGTTTGACCACCCTTAGGCCTCAAAAGGCCTCATTTTGAGCCATTTTGTGTTAGCTCCGGATTTTGGTGTTGAGGTCTCTTCACCACTGAAATCTTGAGGGATTTCAGTGGTGAAGATGATGCTTTGAAGTCCCATAAGGAGAGTGCCACCCCCTCCCTTTTTGTTGTCCTTGAAAAGGGACACATTTGGCCTCTTAAGGAAGCCTATGCTTGAAGTGTGTGTTGAGCATGTTTGGTTTGTTTTTCATGCTTAATATATCCATGATATAACATGATTAAAGTTGGTTTTGGAACTTCATGCATGTTTTAGCATAGTTGCCATGTAATGCCTTATTTGTGCCTTAACATGTTCTAGGTTGTTAGCCTTTGTTGGAGCATGTTTTAAGCTTGCATTTGTGAATATTATGTGCTTATTTTGCCATGTTTTAGCTCTGTCCATATGTTTGGGTCGATCTTTGCATGCATTATATAGCTCCTTTGTATTTGGGCTTGTTGGGCCTTGAGTATGTGCATGTGTAGCATGCCATCTTTGCATTGTTTTTGATGATTTGGAATCATCCTATATGCTATTTCAGTCCATTTCCATGGTTGTTTGATTACCTTGCATCGCTCTTTAATGCTTTGAAAGCATGTGTTTGCAATGCTCCAAGTTTTGGTCATGGTGTATGCCCTTTGTATTTGGCGCACTTAGATGCCATCTAAGGAGTCCTTTGGCCTTGTTTTAACATGCTAAAAATCAGTTTTTAGTTGTTTAATGCACGCCATGTTTGGTCATGATAAGTGTAGTTCAATGCCTTATTGATTTGCCTTGAACACTTGGACTATTGTTTGCATGCTTGACTTGATTTATAACTTGATTTGGCATCATTTTATAACAATGATTTTAAGGCTCATGTTGCATGCTAATTGTCCATGATTCCTCCTTTCAAGTGTGCTTGAATGTTGTTTGATTTATGCTTAAGTGTTGGTCCTTTGTGCATGTGTGTGTGCATGCCATTTAGCCCTCACCTTTTAGCACAATGGCCACTGTTTAGGGCCTTTTTAGAGTTGCTTAATTCATTGTATAAGTCCATCTTGCCATCCATTTGCATTGCCATGTTGTATGCTTGCATGATTGCATAAGTGCCTTGCCATGTCATGTTGCATTCCTAGCTTGTATGCTTAGGTTGCATTGCATTTTGCATGCATGCCTTTGTTCCTTGAAAATGGTGATAGGGATTGGGCCTAAGTTGTTTGATTGATTTGCATTGCATTTGAAACCAAAGTTGCAATACTTGGTTCTTTGGGCCATCATGCATGGAAATGCGTGATTGGTGGTCCAAGAACCGAGGCACATGTCCCTTTGAGTCATTACATATGATAGAGACATGGTTGGTGCATACATGCCTTGAAATATGCTGCCATGCCTTGTTTTTGCCCTCTGTTGCTGTGAGTTGCAGGTTCCAGCAGGAATACTCTGCCGACCGGCAGTGTAATGTGCCGACCGGCACTATTTTCTCTGCCGACAGCTTCAACTTTGTGTCCGATGGCCATACACCACTACCGGTGGAAATTTCATCTAGCCGGTGATGATCCCCTCTGTCCAAGGATGTAGTCCTGAGTTTTGACAACCTCCAGAGGAGGAAA
>NW_021025159.1:679468-715240 GCF_004153795.1 Camellia sinensis
AATAAGACTGTTTTCAGTTCTGAAAAGAGCCCAAAAACAGAAGCATCCAAGGCTAATAAATCATGCAAAAATGGGGACCAAAGAGGGGTAATGACAATAGGCTATCTACAGTTTACATCATGCTCCAAAACAGATCATACATAGGCCAAAAATACTATGCAAGATTATGGCATACAAGAGGGGTAATGAAGCAAGCACAACAAGGAGACCTCAAACAGGTAAATGCCCTTAATCAAACATGAAAAATGGCTCAAAATAAGCCTAGTTCCTGTTAGGGTCGGAGCCTGAAACAGCAAGCAAGAATGGCTTAGAAAACTTGCAAAAATGAGCTAAAAAGAGGGAGAAATCAACTCACCCTTGAAGACCAATCCTTTGCTACCTCTTGGACCAACATGCAGCACTCCTAAGCTCTGGAGAACAACCTCTAGCTGCTGGAATGGAGGATGGAAGGGTGGGGGTATGGGTTGTAGTGTAAAATGGTGTAGGGCTTGAAGGTTTGAAGCTTGGATGAGATAGGTATATGGAGAATTGTATGTAATGCTCCAGCTGGTTTTTTTCTAACCTAGTATAAGGAAGAGGAGAGCTTCCTTTATAGAGCCAAGAGACTAAAGCTTCTCTTAGAAGCTTCAAACCAAGAGCAAAGATCCTCCATACACGTGTATGGAGGATCCAGTCTGTGCCCTCCAGCTGGCACAGCTGGCATCCACTCAATCTGTAGAAAACTCTGGAAGGTCGTCGGCCAGCAAAAATGGCCGGTCAGCACAATAAATTGCCGGTCGGCACAATAAATTTCCGGCCGGATAAATAGATTGCCGATAGGTGCTGCCAAGGTCAAAAAAATGGCTGGTGGGTGTCTAGATTGAAGCCCCGGAAGTTATCTTTCCAATGGCGCAAACCTGGCATTAAAATTCGTTCTGTGCAAAAAGTTATGCCCTTTTTGGTGAAGCCGCGCAGATTCGATCCAACCGGGATGATGCTCAACTTCAACTGATCATATCTCCCCCACTCGGACTTGGCTTTAAGAGATTCTTGAGCGAAAAATGAAGCCCCGGAAGTGAGCTTTCTGACGGTGGTGGCCCCATAGCTGAAATCCAAGTATGCAGATTAATAAGCCCGATTCGGCGAGGACTACTCGACTTCCTTCTACCCAGATTCATGCCGAACTTCTCCCAAACTAGTTTTCTCCTCTCCTTTCCTCTTTTCTTCAACTCCAAACCCCTAAACAAAGTGTTTTGAAAGATTTTTCAAAGATTTCATCTCTCTTTCATTCATTTCCACTTCGTCCCTGCTCGGTTTACCGAAAAGCGCAACGTTTGACAAAATGCGAGCCCCGGAACATCGCAGAAACTTTATTTCAAAAATGTTTTGAAAGAGAGGGTTTTAAGGTCTAAAAACCATCCAAAATAGCTTTGGTCCAAAACGGGGTATGAATTTGAGACTTGTCTCTCTCCTTGCCGAAGAAACTGGATCTTTGCCCTGCACACCTTTTATCACCAAGTAAACCATCAGTAACGCCCAAGTCTTATGGGCTGTCAAAAATGGGGTGTCTACAAGAAGTAGAATCAACAAGAAGAAGAAAGGAAGAAGGAGATGAAAAAAGAGAAGGAAAAGAGAAAAGGAAGGGAAAAAAAAAGAAAATCAAGGAAAATTCAAAGATTCAACCTAAATTCAAGAGAAAATCATAACAAGGTAAGGAATTCAATCCTCTTCCATGTTTAGTTATCATAACCTAGCTAGAAACCCATTTGATCCATGTTTTGGAAAGATGTAAATAGAGAAAAATGGAAAATATGGAAGTTAGAAAAAAGGTTTAAGGATTTGTTGAACAAAAGATGTTTTCAATTGGTTTTACTTTAGATTTGAGTCATACAAGTGTTATACTATGAATCTACACAAATTTTATACCCTTAGAAGCTTTAGAATCTTAGTTTTGATGATTGAAAATGATGAAGTAAGGAAAGATTTGGAAAAGATATGAAGTTGAATCACATCCTACCTTTTGTTTGTTTTAAACCTAAAACTATGTATACAAACAAGTTTTTATTGATTCTACATCATAGATATGCATATTAGGATGTCAAGAACCAAGTTTTGGACCTTAGAAGTGTGAAAAATGGATTGGAAACCACAAGACCCACAAAGAACAAGCAATTGCAAACTTGCCTAGATTTCCTGCATGTGTGACATGAAGAATCGCATGTATGGCATCTCCCTCGCATGTGCGAAATTGGTTCCCGCACAAGCAGCGACCCAACTTATAACACAAATTCAAGACTAAAAAAAAGGCACGTGCTATGACCAATTCACAGGAGCGGATTTGGTCTCCTACATGTGGAATTCCCTAGCTTTAGCCCAACTTTAAATAGGCATATCCCTCATCCAAACTGGGTTTTAAGCCATTCTTGAGCCTAAATTCAAGCCCCTAAAGTATAGTTTCCAATGGTGGTGGTCTCATATCCAAATTCTAAGTATACTAAGAGATATGTCAAAATTAGTGTAGGCGGCTCACTTTCTTCCTAATCGTTTCATGCAATTTCCACTCCTAACTTAGTTTCCTTTCATTTCTTCCTATTTCCTCAAACCTCTAGCATATAAATGTAATATTTTCAATACAAAACATATGAAATTGTTGTAGGATACCTAAGGCTTTTCAATATGCATAATTGGTACATGATTAACACTTGAATTTGAGGGATTAAACAATGCGAGTAAGAACTAAGAATGCAATAAGTCACTTGGAACATTCTCATTAATCTAGAGGCATACAAGTTAAGTCATAACCAAGCCTTGAACAATTTAGAAAAAAAAAGTTGGGAAACATTAAACAAGATTACAACACTTGAATTAAGATTAGGATTTACAAGTTGAATTGAATTTTAATGCTTGTTATTGTTTTGTGTAGGTTAAGCTTTGGAGAAGTTACATCCTCGCTCCCAGAGCCATTTGTGAGTAGTAATTTAGCAATGCTATGTTTGTCAAACTATGTTTTCAATGCAAAACTTGATTGTGTTACAAGCCTCGATATCTTTTGTGATGACTAAACATTCTATATTTTTTATCATGTATTTAGATGACATTCATGGATCAGGCCCATAATTGGGGGAATTTCCAATCAGGACCACTATTTGGGGAATATCAAATCATGTATAACGGTAAAGCTCTCTTTATTACGTTTAGTTGGTACCCGGCCCTATTAAGCACCTTGTAATCCTTGAAATGTCCATCACTATGCAATGGCTGCAAGTCAAGTATGTTTTCCTTCTTTAAGTTAATGTTATGAACAAGTTATGTTAAATGTTAAATTTCTAAAGCTCGTGGATGTTCATTCATTTACCGCCTTACTTTATTACTATTCACTGGGTAGTACCTCACCCATCTCCCTTATATATATGTAGGTGATGAAGAGTTTGGATATGAAGAGAAGTTAAATTAAAAGTCAAACTTGTGTGCTTGTGTTGATTTGTAAAGTTATGACTCATGTATTGCATTTTATTTTACCATTTAAGTTATGTAACAATGTAATGCAATGAAATTGAAAAGAATGTATGCTTTCATTTTATATAGTTATGCATTGCTCTGAATGAGTGCATTGCTTTGGATAAGTGTTGTAAATGGACTCCATATAACAAGTAATGACTTCCGCACACCTATTAAAGAAATTTTGCCCCAATTAAATTAAGAGTCCGTCTTGTTTTTGCTTTGTTAGGCCTTTGATAGTTGATGACTACTAGCCGATCACTACACCATTTTGTTTGGGGGCAGGTTAGAGTCATGACAGAGTGGTATCAAAGCACAACTTCTTTTTCATGCTCTTTGTTCTTCAGAGCAATAGGATCTCCTAGAATAAAACTCTAGGAATGCATTCATGCTATGTATGTGTTTGTATTTAAGTATGTTTAGGTGTCTATGAATAGCTATGAGAAAGAAATATAAGAGTTTCGATGTATAAAGAAGGGATGATCTTGTAAGAAAGACATGAGTTTGATTGATGATTGTGTCATTTAAGAGAATATGGGATTGTAAGGATAGTAAAAGTGTTGAATTAAGGAAAGTATTGTCGGTTAGTAGCGTGAAGTTAGAGAGATTGTGGAATATGATAATTGTCTTTCGTATAGAATGTCTATTGTTTTATGGAAGATTTATTATTTGAAATATTGAACTCAAGAGTCCTATTGCTAAACGACCTTAAAAGTCCGATTGGAATCACATTTAGTCGATGTAGCTTCGGATCAAAGATTTTAGGTAAGTTTCACATAAATGAATAGGATACCCTACCAAACCATTGTGTGTATGTATGTATTAATTGTAATCTTTCAAATATATAAAGGTATGTGTATTAATTGTTATCGTTTAGACTACATATTTATCAATATAAAGATATGTATATGCATTAACTTGAACAATAGTGACCTCTTTTCTTATATCTTTAGGAAATGTGGTAAAAGACAAGAATGTAGAAGAAGTTGCATCCTTGTGAAAGCGACTAGAAATAGTAGAGGAAGTTATAGAAAGTGTGATGAAAATCATACAGCGATGTTACAATAAACCACAGGATCAAAAGGAGAAGTCAGATATTAAGTTAAAAAGGTAATCGAAGGACATTTTCAAGAAATCTATAGAACGAAAGTCAAGTGAATCCAAGAAGGATGGTAAAACAATTCTAGTGCGACCATTATGTCATAAGAATCATTGGGGAGAATGTCATCGAGCTTCTGGAGCATGTTCTAATTGTGGAAAGATAAGACATCAAGTGAAGGACTATACTAAAGATTAGGAGAAACTTTTTTTTTTATGTAAAATTAATTAGTTAGATTAAAGACTAGGGCCTAACCTACTTGTAAACCAAATATTAGCTGAAATACTCTAGCATATATATAAAGTATAAATCTAGTTGAGCCATACATGCCTTCCATTTATTTGTGTTATTGTTAATCTTAGTAAATTTAGGATCTAGTTAGTTGTTTGTTTGAACTTAGCCTTTTAATACGATAACTAAGTTCATTAGACTCTTGGAGTGAGTATTATTAAGACTCAGATTATAACAAACGAAATTAAATCTATTTAGTAATAACTTGAAAATGAAGTAGTTTCTTTTGATCAAATTATTATTTGAACCATCATAGGAAAGAAAAATATAGTAACCCCTTTACCTGACTGTAACTACATAACATTAGCAATTGTTAGAAGAAGAATGATGAAATAACCTCATAAGTACAATTTGAATTCAAATTTCAAATTCCAAACTCACTTATAGCATTATCATCATAACTTAGTACTTGATAAGATTTAATGAATTAAATTTCTTTAGAATTACAATTGATGACATTAAAAGAACTTCCTTAGAACCTAAGAGTTACAATTAAATAACGTATAAGGAATTGAAAAACTCAAGAATTTAACCTTCTAATCAACTAAGTGAAATTTCTATAATTAGTTAATAATTGTGAGTAAAGAATAATATATATATATATATTGAATGAATAAATAACATCCCTAATGCCATTCAATAGCCCCTGAATGTCAACAAAATGGAACAAAATAATACAATCATAGAAACCAAAAAAAGAAAGGTAATCTTAATATACTTCAGTTCAATCGAAGAGAGTAATAAAAGCTAACTCTAGAAAGGATTTATGGTCTTGTATTTTCTATTTATCCTATATTGATAATAGAAAAATAATACATCTTAGATGCCAGTTTTAGTAATTATGTGTAAGAATAACATAGCTTTTAGTAGTTTATCTGAATATAAGGTGAGTTAGAAAAGAAAACAAATAAGCAAAGTTAGTGGTACTACTTTAGCAACCCTTTGACTTAAAATAGAAACAAAATGTGATAATACAAGTTTTGTAATGAAGTCAACTCACCTAATTAGAAATGATGACATGAATCAGCCAAGAATGGCTAATACAATTGAAAGAGGGAAGGATGAACCAATCATCTTTAACAATCTAGTACCAATAGAATTTGTTAAAACAAGGATTCAACTACAACTCAAGAAACATGAAGTATTGAGAAGAACACAAAGTTCAAGATGAATATCAAACTTCAAATTAAGAAGATTATTGAGTAATAATTTATCAAGTATGCAGCAGAAAATTAGTAACTTTACAAATAAATTTTGAGAATGAAATTTTTAAAGGAGGGAAGATTATGACACCCCTAAGAACGCCACGTCTTATAACTATATCATTGTCCATATTTCAATACACCTAGATCAAAATATGAAACGATAAGATGGAAACCTTAGAAGCTATCTATGGAAATTTAGAGATGAAAGTGTGCTCTAATGGAAACCTAAAGGTATAAATAATTGAAAGATTATTAAGAGATAGGGGAATACCTTAAGCTTAAATTTGTGAACACCAGGATGTGCTTATACACTAATTAAGGACCTCAAAGACCTTATACTAATGTACGCGTCATTTTAATACCATATGCCATTTTGCTAATTGGGATTACTGTTAATTAAGCAGGATTAGGAAAGAGGAAATGAAAGGGAAAAGAAAGAAAATCAAGGAAAATTCAAAGATTCAACCTGAAAACAAGAGAAAATCATAACAACGTAAGGAACTCAATCATCTTCCATGTTTTATTATCATAACCAAGGTAGAAACCCATGTGATCTATGTTTTGGAAAGATGTAAATAGAGAAAAATAGAAAAGATGGAAGCTAGAAAAAGGGTTTAAGGATTTGTTGGAGAAAAATTGTTTTCAATTGGTTTTACTTTGGATTTGGGTCATACAAGTGTTATACGATGAATCTACACAAGTTTTATACACTTAGAAGCTTTAGAATCTCGTTTTGAGGATTGAAAATGATGAAGTAAGGAAAGATTTGAAAAAGATATGAAGTTCAATCAAATCCCACCTTTTGTTTGTTTTAATCCTAAAACTATGTATACAAATAAGTTTTTATTGATTCTACGTCATACATATGCATATTAGGATGTTAAGAACCAAGTTTTGGACCTTAAAAGTGTGAAAAATGGATTGGAAACCACAAGAACCACGAAGAACAAGTAACTACAAACTTGCCCACATTTTTCGCATGTGCATCATGAAGAACCGCATGTGTGGCACCTCCTCTGCACTTACAGAATTGGTTCCCACATGTGCGGTGACCCAACTTAGAACAAAAATTCAAAATAGAAAAAAGACACGTGCAGCCACAAGTGCCCTGACCAATCTGCACATGCGGATTTGGTCCCTCACGTGTGGAATTCCCATGTTTCAGCCCAACTTCAAATAGGCATATCTCTCATGCGAACTCGGTTTTGAATGATTCTTGAGCCTAAATTCGAGCTTCGAAAGCCTAGTTTCTAGTGGTAGTGGTCTCACATCCAAATTATAAGTATACAAAGAGATATGCCCAAATTAGTGTAGGCAACTCATTTTCTTCCCAACCGTTTCATGCTATTTCCTCTCCTAACTTAGTTTCATTTTGTTTCTTCCTATTTCCTCAAACCTCTAGCATATAAATGTAATATTTTCAATACAAAACATATGAAATTGTTGTAGGATACCTAAGGCTTTTCAATATGCATATTTGGTACATGATTAACACTTGAATTTGAGGGATTAAACAATGCAAGTAAGAACTAAGAACACAATAAGTCACTTGGAACACTCTCACCAATCTAGAGGCATACAAGTTAAGTCATAACCAAGCCTTGAACAATTTAGAAAAAAAAAAAGTTGGGAAACATTAAACAAGATTACAACACTTGAATTAAGATTAGGATTTGCAAGTTGAATTGAATTTCAATGCTTGTTATTGTTTTGTGTAGGTTAAGGTTTGAAGAGTTACACCCTTGCTCCCGGAGTGATTTGTGACTAGTAATTCAGCAACACTATGTTTGTCAAACTATGTTTTCAATGCAAAACTTGATTATGTTTGCAAGCCTTGATATGTTTTGTGATGACTGAACATTCTATATTCTTTTATCATGTATTTAGATGACATTCATGGATCAGGCTCACAATTGGGGGAATATCTAATCATGTATAACGGTCGAGCTCACTTTATTATGTTTAGCCGATACCCGGACCGATTAAGCACCTTGTAATCCTTGAAATGTCCATGACTATGCAATGTTTGCAAGTCAAGTATGTTTTGCCTTGTTCAAGTTAAAGTTATGAACAAGTTATGCTAAATGTTATATTTCTAAAGCTCATAGATGTTCATTCATTTATCGCCTTACTTTATTACTATTCACTGGGCAATTGTTCACCCCTCTTCCTTATATATATGGAGGTGGTGAAGAGTTTGGATATGAAGAGAAGTTAAATTAGAAGCCAGACTTGTGTGCTTGTGTGATTTGTAAAGTTACGGCCCATGTATTGTATTTTATTTTATCATTTAATTTATGTAATAATGTAATGTAATGAAATAAAAAAGAATGTTTCCTTTCATTTCATATAGTTATGCACTGCTCTATATGGGCGCTGTAAATGGACTCAATATAACAAGTAATGGCTTCTGCACACCTATTAATGAAATTTTGCCCCAATTAAATTAAGAGTCCATCTTATTTTTGCTTTGTTAGGTCTTTGGTTGTTGAGGACTACTTGTCGATCACTATACTATCCTGTTTGAGACATGTTGGGGTCGTGACAAGTGGTGAATCTAGTCTTAAGCTCTTGAAATATCTTTTCACAAGCCTCTCTCCATACAAACTTAATTCCATTTCTCGTCAATCTAGTCAATGGAGAGCTAGCCTAGAGAAATCCTTCACAAAGCGTCGGTAATACTCGGCTAAACCCACGAAACTCTGGATCTCAAAGGCGTTCTTAGGTTGTTCCCAATCTTGCATTGGCTCTGTCTTATAAGAGTCTATGGTCACTCATTCCCTAGATACCATATGGCTTAAGAACTTAACTTATTTCAACCAGAATTCGCATTTTCCAAACTTAGCATACAACTAGATATGAAGAGAAGTTAAATTAGAAGCCAGACTTGTGTGCTTGTACTGATTTGTAGAGTTATGCCCCATGTATTGTATTTTATTTTATCATTTAATTTATGCAATAATGTAATGTAATGAAATTAAAAAGAATGTTTGCTTTCATTTTATATAGTTATGCACTGCTCTATATGGGCGCTATAAATGGACTCAATATAACAAGTAATGGCTTCTGCACACCTATTAAAGAAATTTTGCCCCAATTAAATTAAGAGTCCATCTTATTTTTGCTTTGTTAGGTCTTTGGTTGTTGAGGACTACTTGTCGATCACTATACTATCCTGTTTGAGACATGTTGGGGTCGTGACAAGTGGTGAATCTAGTCTTAAGCTCTTGAAGTAACTTTTCACAAGCCTCTCTCCATACAAACTTAATTCCATTTCTCATCATTCTAATCAATGGAGAGCTAGCCTAGAGAAATCCTTCACAAAGCGTCGGTAATAGCCTATTTCAGTGATTCTCTATCAATCCTGAATCTCAAAGGCATTTTTAGATTGTTCATAGTCCTGTATTGCATCTATCTTAGATGAATCTGTTAGTCATATTGTATTTTGATGATTATTTTTTATTTTGTTTTAATTCTATTTTGATTTATTTAAAGGAGCAAAATAGGTTGAATTCTTATAATTATTCAATCATATTTTCATCTATGTTTCTATCTTAATCATGCCATTTAGAGTTCAAAATGAAACTTTAACAGATATTAAATCAAGTCCAGAACAACAGCAGAACATAGCAGTCGAGCCCTCAAGGTCTGAACGTCCAGCCGGCTGACCGACCATGGTACGTTAGCCCAATTTCACTTCTGTTCAGTTCTGTTTTGCTCTGGACGTCAGACGACAGTATGTTCAACAACCGTGAACGACAACTACAGACGACCGGGACTTCACGGGACATCCAAAAGGAGATTTGGGTGGACATCCGAGTGGACGACCCACAGACACAAAATCTCACTTGGGACATCCAGGTGGACATCTACTATGCAGTTGAGAGGGTAATTTATAAGCGAATTGGGCCGAGCTGGGTTTTTATGGGCCTCAGTACGAAGGGCTGAGTAAAGAAGTCATAAAGTTACTCCGGTCTTGGAGAGGCTTAAAGTTAGCCCGGTCTCAAGCCCAGAAGGTAGACCGGTCCGAGGGACTCTTGATGTTAGTCCGGTTGAAGGACGCTTTGTAGTTCGATCGGTTTAAGGATGCTTTGAACTTATACCGGTCATGGCGCAGTAAAACAAGATCAGTCTAAACCTTAATAAAAGATAGTTCGGTTTTGGGCATACCATGGTTTGTAGAAAACTATGGGCAGAGAACCGAACTAGGTATAGTTCGGCTAAGCATAGTCGTGACTACTTCAGTCGGATGGTAGGTCGGCCATGGAAGAACCATCTCACTTGGTTTAAGTAGTGAGGGGAGTGTTGAAGGATAAGCATTATCCTTTAGGAGTATGAATCCTAGGAGGATTCTACATAGAGGAGTAAGAGTCCTACTTGGATTGTGCCACACGGAACCTATAAAAGCTCACAAACATCACCTATGGAGAGGTAACACAACTTTGGTTCTTTAATACACAGAGCTTTTTGCCTACTTGTCTATTTTGCTGACTTAGGCATCGGAGGGGTTTCCGGCATACACCCGCCGGTTAGCTCACGTTTGTGTTTTCAGGGAATAGAGCGACGACGTTTAGAGGAGCGCAGACTTGATCAACAGGATTATACGAGAAGGTTTATTTCTTTCCCGTACAATTGGTGTCGTCTGTGGGAACTCAGACAAGAACAAAACCTTTTGATCAGGCTTTACCTCGTTAGGAACAATGGCGCACAATGAAGATTTAGCACAGTCCGCCATCGATGGGCAAACACCAAATGGGGGTGCAAGGCGTGAAGGACTACCTTCCATCCCTCCCATGGCGGACTTGGAGCCCCAACGACATAACCCAGGAGGGATACTAGGGGGAGGCAGACTAACAACCCCCGTCACTCTCGTTCACAAAGTCCTGATAGGCAAAGGCGGAGGATTGATCCTCAAGTTCTGGAGGACCGCGTGAAGGAGCAAGACGAATTAATAAGGAAGATGGCGACGGACATGGAGGCTTTGAAGCGCCAGATGAAGGGAAAAGGAGTGGCGACAGAAGAGGGGCGCAAATACAAGACGCCCCCTCGCCGCTCAGAAGACCATGGAAGGCATTCCACACCGTCACAAGCAGAGAGTAGAAGCCTCAGGACAGGCGATACTCAGTCTAGAACCTCCAGAACTCGTTACTACACTGAGGGAAGTACCTACCGACCCTCACACTCACACCAAACATCATCCAAACAGACGGAGTTACCCAGATCATCCGATTTGCGGATCATGCTGGAAGAAAAGGCACGATGGAAGGAGGACACCAGGGCGCATGACCCTCGCAGAGTTTCTGCCCTTCAACGATTGGGTCCTCGATCGCATGGAAGCGTCGAGGTTAGAATGCCATTACCACGCCCTGCCTGCGAACCGACGGACAAAGCATTAGCAAGGCTGCAAACCTCGCCGTTCGTTCCGGCAATTGAAAACGCGCCCCTACCTACAGGCTTCCTTCAGCCCAAATTTACTACATACGAGGGGAAGACAGACCCCTACATTCACCTAAGCCACTTCCACCAGGTTATGGCGGTATATCGGCGAAACGAGGCTCTAATGTGTATCCTCTTCCCATCAAGCCTTGGCGATCTAGGCTTGACTTGGTTTGAAAAACTTCCAGAAGGCAGCATAGCCTCCTGGGCGCAATTGGCGGAGGCGTTCGTCACAAGGTTCAGAACGAACACCAAAACTCCGGTGGAGATTGACCAGCTACTCTCCATCGACATGGGCAAAAAGGAGACACTAAGATCCTACAATAGTCGATACTGGGAGACATTTAACCAGATTGGGGACTGCCCCACCAATCTCGCCATTGCACAGTACAAAAGAGGCCTTCTAGTCGGGAATAGACTAAGGGACTCGATCACCATGACGCCACCCCTCACCATGGAAGCCTTGATGGAAAAAGTGCATCAGCACATCAGGGTAGAAGAGGATGGCGCATGTGCCAAAACAAAATCTGGCACGACCACAGTACCAGAGAAGAAGGCCTCAGCAAAGGTCAACGCGGTAGACTGTCCAAGCAAAAACGGATGAGGCAGACGAGACAACGACGAGGACCAGGATAAAAGATGGTTGAGAGTCCGCACTGCCATAACCACGGTCTTCAAGAAACCGATCTACCGAATTCTAAGTGAAATACGGGATGAGCCTTTCGTCAGATGGCCAGCTAAGCTTGGGGAAGCTCAGAAGGACTATGACGAAAGATCACGGCGCACCTTCCACAAAGAAAAGGGGCACCGCACTGAAAATTGCACACCATTGAGACAACACCTAGAGGAGTTGGTGGCAGCAGGTCACCTGGATAAATACATTGAAGGAAGGGCCCAGCCAGCCCCCTAGGACCATAATGACCCCAACGGAATGCCAATCGACGCCCCACCTCAAGGCGTTATCAATGTGATACATGGAGTTTTCGAACCCGAGTGTGTATGCGAGCTCAGAGGATCAATCAAAAAGGCTGAGCATTTAAAAGAGGTACAAAGTGCCCAATCTACCATCAAGAAGGAGAAGACAGAGGCCACGAACGTCATGTCTTTTTCAGATAAGGACTTGGCAAGGATATATTGCCCTCACAATGATGCCTTGGTTGTCACTCTCCGAGTCAAGGATTTTGACATCAAGCGGATTTTGATAGATCAAGGCAGTTCATGTGAAATAATGTACTACGACACCTTTAAACAGTTGAAGTTACAAGATAAAGACTTGGCACCTGTCGTATCTCCCCTAATTGGATTCAACTCCATGCCAGAATGGTCCGTTGGCAAAATAATCCTCTCAGTCAAGGCAGGAAGTGTGACGAAACAAGTAGAGTTCTGGGTATTAAAGGTCCCCTCCACTTATAACATCATCTTAGGCAGAACATGGATGCATGCCATGCGATCGATGGCGTCATCCTACCAGCAAGTAATGCGGTTCCCCAACGACACCGGTGTAATTGAAGAGGTCTATGGAGATCAGATTATGTCCAAGCAATGCTTTATCACGGTGAATGGCAGCCGCGCTGCCAAAGGATACGTTCATTCGGTGGAAGAACCTGAGAGCAATGAACTGTTCGCAGATGTAGGCAAAGCAGCTAATCAGAAAGCGGTGGAAGACTTGGTAGAGGTAAGAATAGATGAAAAGAACCCAGATAAGTTCTTTTTGCTCGGTTCATCGTTGTCCAGCACTGAGAGATTAGAGGTCTTGGAATTTTTAACCTCTAATATCGAAGTGTTTGCCTGGACACCATACGACATGCTAGGCATTGATCCCAACTTCATCTGTCACCAACTCAATGTCCACCCATCCGCCAGACTAATCATTCAACGCACCCGTAGATCGGCACTCCACCATGCCGAGATAGTGGCTGAAGAAGTAGGAAACCTGCTGGAGGCAGGAGCAATCAGAGAGGTGCACTACCCAAGATAGATCTCCAACACAGTTGTGGTGCCAAAGAAGAATGGCAAGTGGCGTGTCTGTGTCGACTACAAAACAGTCAACAAGGCATGTCCGAAAGACAGCTTTCCTCTACCACGGATAGATCAACTGGTCGACCTAACGGCGGGGCACAATCGACTTAGCTTTCTGGATGCATACAGAGGCTACCATTAAATCGCCATGCATGAACCAGACCAAGAGGTCACATCCTTTACAACTCCAAGAGGACTATACTGTTATAAGGTCATGCCCGTTGGCCTAAAGAACTCAGGGGCAACATTCCAACAGATGGTCACCAAGATGTTTGAACCATTGTTAGGCAGAACAATAGAGGCTTACATCGACGACATGGTGGTCAAGGGCAAGGATGAGAATGACCATCTCAAGGACCTAGGCGAGATGTTTGAGATCCTGAAGAAACACAAGTTGTGCCTCAATGTATCCAAGTGTGCGTTCGGAGTAGGATCTGGCAAATTCCCGGGCTTCCTTGTGACCAACCGGGGTATAGAAGCAGACCCCTCCCAGATCAAAGCAATCCAGGATTTGGAGAGACCAAACTCAGTAAAAGAAGTGCAGTATCTCATCGGCATGGCAGCTGCGCTCAATCGGTTCATAAGCCGGTCATCGGACAGACTACGACCATTCTTTCATGCACTAAAAGCCAAGTTTGAATGGGATGAAGAATGCGACCAAGCTCTGGAAAGCTTGAAAGAATACATGTCTTCTCCACCATTGCTGGTCACCCCAATACCTGGAGAAGAACTCTTCCTGTACCTGGCAGTCTCTCAGCACGCAATTAGCACAGTGTTGGTCCGTGCGGAAGGAATTCAACATCTGCCCATCTATTATGTCAGCAAGACATTGCTGGGAGCCGAAGCAAGGTATTTGCCACTGGAAAAACTGGCATTGGCCTTGATGATGGCCTCAAGAAAGTTATCACACTACTTTCACGCCCACACTATAGTCGTTCTCACAGCTTTCCCATTAAAAGTTTTATTTGAGAGGGCAAACTTTTCTGGGCGAATCCTAAAGTGGGCAGTAGAGTTGGGACAATTCGACATCAAGTTCCAACCCAGGACCGCGATAAAGGCCCAAGCTTTGGCAGACTTTGCCGCAGAATTCACCCCAGGAAGTCATCATATCTGCCTAGTCGACCTGACTAATACAACCAAACCAGGAATAGAAATTGACGCCGGAATAGCGCAACCCCTGGTGCAGGATATTCATTCAGATTGCATGGCAGACCAGACCAAAGATGGCAAGGAAGAAGCAAACCAAGCTACACCGAACCAAGACTCACCAACAAATAAAGACTTGGTACAATCAGATAGCGAGGGCAGACCGCAAGCATGGACCCTGAAGAAAATACCAACAACATTCTTGACCCCACGACATCATCTGACCCCTCCACTTGCTGGAAATTGTTCGTTGGAGAGATGTGGAAGCTCTTTGTGGATAGAGCATCCAACCGGCATGGTGCAGGACTTAGCATAGTCCTCATCTCACCAGACGGCCTAGTTGTGGAGCAAGCAATCAACCTTGGCTTCCCAGCATCAAACAACGAAGCGGAGTATGACGCACTTCTTGCAAGACTCAAAACAACATTCTACATGAAGGCCACCGAACTAATGGTCTACAACAACTCACAACTGGTGGTAAACCAAATTTCTGGCGACTATGAAGCAAAGGATGATAGGATGGCCAAGTACCAAGAATTGGTCAGAATAGAGATCAAGAAATTTGAGGTAGTGAGGATAGAACAGATTGGTAGGGAGGAAAACAGCAGAATAGACGAACTAGCAGGTTTCGCTTCAATGGCAGATACTTCCATCCCTCATCCGTTGCTCATCGACTACTTACCAAGACCAAGCATTGAAGACCCCGAAGCGGAAGAGGTATGTTGCGCCGAGCTAGGCCCCTCATGGATGGATCCCATCATACTGTTCTTAAAAGATGGCATCTTACTGGAAGAAAAGAAAGAAGCCAACAAAATTAGAGCAAAGTTGCAGCAATTTTGGCTCTCACCATCTATGGCATTGTACAAAAAATCCTTCTCAGGACCTTATCTAAAGTGTGTCCCCCCCAGTAAAGTAAAAGCATTCTTGTTCGAAATACATGAAGGGGTGTGCGGAAGCCACCAAGGAGGAAGATCATTAGCTTACAGAGCCATTTCACAAGGATACTGGTGGCCATACATGCAAGCAGACTCCGAGAAGTATGTGAAGAAGTGCGAGAAATGTCAGAAGTTCGCACATCAAATACATCAGCCGAGGAGAGAACTCCTACCATTGACTAGCCCATGGCCCTTTGAAATGTGGGGCTTGGACATAGTAGGACCACTTCCAACAGCGCCCGGAAACAGAAAGTTCTTTCTCGCAGCAACAGACTACTTCACAAAGTGGGTGGAAGCAGAAGCATTGGCATCAATCAAGGAAAAAGATGTAAACAAGTTCATCTGGCAAAATATCATTACTCGATTCGGCATACCTAAAGCCCTCATATCAGACAACGGCTCCCAGTTTGATGGCAAAATCTTTAGAAGCTTTTGTGAAGAATACAAGATAGAGTTCTACAATTCTACACCAGCATATCCTCAAGCAAATGGCCAAGAAGAAGCATCAAACGAGGTTGTCTTGGATGGACTGAAGAAAAGCTTAGAGAAGGCAAAAGGCAAGTGGGCAGAGGAACTTCCTCATGTTTTATGGGCTTACCGCACCACACCTCGACGATCAACAGGAGAAACACCATTCTCCTTAGCCTACGGTATGGAAGCAGTAATCCCACTGGAAGTTGGCCTCCCCACAATCCGAAACGAAAATTTTGATCCAAACTTGAATGAAAAAGCCATAGCGTTGGAGCTCGACCTCGCCAAAGAAAGAAGAGAAAGAGCACTAGTCCACATTACCTCATATCAACAAGAGTTGTCCAGTAAATACAACAAAACAGTACATCCAAGGCAATTCAAGATCGGAGATTGGGTGCTGTGCAAAGTGATGGGAAACGCCCTGGTGCTAGGAGATGGCAAGCTAGGGCCTAATTGGGAAGGTCCTTACAAAGTGGTTGGGTTAGCAGGCAAAGGGGCATACCACCTAGAAGACAAGGACGACAAAGCAATCCCTAGGTCATGGAACACCGCCAATCTCAAGTTATTTTATTTTTAGCTTTCCTCTTTCAAACATGTGTAAATTTTTCTTTCCTCAATAAAACAAGTCGATTCTTTTCAGCATAGTTATTTTCTGTAAAAAGTTAGTTTTAGCAACGTCAGGAACATTGCAAACATTTTATTCTAAGCTGGTTGGAAAAACCAACTTAGAGGTTGGCTGGATTAAACCAACACCCCTCCTAAGCCCAGGATAAGGATCTAGGCTGCAGGACGTTTGGTCGGAATAACCAAACACTTTACTTTAGGTTGGCTAGAAAAACCAATCTAAAGGTTGGCTGGATTAAACCAACACCCTTCCTAAGCCCAGGATAAGGATCCAGGCTACAGGATGTTTGGTCGGAATAACAAAACACTTTACTTTAGGTTGGCTGGAAAAACCAATCTAGAGGTTGGCTGGATTAAACCAACACTTAGTACTCTTCTGCCGAAGTAAGGACATCGGCTAAAGAGTGGTTGGCTGGATTAGTACTCTTTAGCCGAAGTAAGGACATCGGCTAAAGAGTGGTTGGCTGGGTTAAACCAACTCCTAGTACTCTTTAGCCAAAGTAAGGACATCGGCTAAAAGAGTAGTTGGCTGAATTAAACCAACTCTTAGTTCTCTTCAGCCGAAGTAAGGACATCGGCTAAAGAGTGGTTGGCTGGATTAAACCAACTCTTAGTACTCTTTAGCCGAAGTAAGGACATCGGCTAAAAGAGTGGTTGGCTGGATTAAACCAACTCTTAGTACTCTTTAGCCGAAGTAAGGATATCGGCTAAAAGAGTGGTTGGCTGGATTAAACCAACTCTTAGTTCTCTTCAACCGAAGTAAGGACATCGGCTAAAGAGTGGTTGGCTGGATTAAACCAACTCTTAGTACTCTTTAGCCGATGTAAGGACATCGGCTAAAAGAGTGGTTGGCTGGATTAAACCAACTCTTAGTACTCTTTAGCTGAAGTAAGGACATCGGCTAAAAAAGTAGTTGGTTGGATTAAACCAACTCTTAGTTCTCTTTAGCCAAAGTAAGGATATCGGCTAAAAGAGTGGTTGCCTGGATTAAACCAATTCTTAGTTCTCTTCAGCCGAAGTAAGGACATCGGCTAAAGAGTGGTTGGCTGGATTAAACCATCTCTTAGTACTCTTTAGCCGAAGTAAGGACATCGGCTAAAAGAGTGGTTGGCTGGATTAAACCAACTCTTAGTTCTCTTTAGCCAAAGTAAGGATATCGGCTAAAAGAGTGGTTGCCTGGATTAAACCAATTCTTAGTTCTCTTCAGCCGAAGTAAGGACTCGGCTAAAAAAGTGGTTGGCTGGATTAAACCAACTCTTAGTTCTCTTTAGCCAAAGTAAGGACATCGGCTAAAAGAGTGGTTGCCTGGATTAAACCAACTCTTAGTTCTCTTCAGCCGAAGTAAGGACATTGGCTAAAGAGTGGTTGGCTGGATTAAACCAACTCTTAGTACTCTTTAGCTGAAGTAAGGACATCGGCTAAAAGAGTGGTTGGCTTGATTAAACTCTTATTACTCTTCAGCCGAAGTAAGGGTATAGGCTGAAGAATGGTTGACTGGATTAAACCACTCTTGGTACTCTTCAACCGAAGTACGTATATCGGCTAAAGAGTGGTTGGCTAGTAAGTTCAGTCAGATTGCTCAGCTAAGACCAGAATAAGGTATCTCGGCTGAAAAATATTGTGTTTCGTTCAAATTACAAGTACAAGCATACAGATCAAACCGGAATAATAGTTAGCACAAAAGAAGATGATTCTCATTAATCAAGTTCAAAGCAATTACAAATGGGGGCCCATAGCCCGGTTACAAGAGCAAAAAGCAACAAAAAAAGAAAAAAATACAAAATCAGCTAAAAAGGTCATTTATTTCGACATCCAGCTCGGCATCAACCAGAAGTCCGGTTTCAGACGGAATTACAGTCTGAGTTGGGAGCTCGGTCTCGGCCTGGAGCTCGGTTTCAGCAGGTTGCTCAATGGTCAGATCTTCTACCGCAGGCTCCGCCCGAACTGATTGGTTAGCTGGAACATTGTCAACTGGAGTGTCAGTTGGCTCATTCTCTTCATCGTCATCGTCAGACGCTTCAAGGAATTGCTTCTGAAGATCGGCTGCATACTCCGCCAGTGAGGCCGGAAAAAAAATATTGAGGAGCATTGTAGACCTCGGTGTTGGGACCGCAACCGAGCTGCTCCACGGCACCCCTCCAGCCGCACTTGAAGAACAAGTCCTTCGCAGCTTCACACTGTTGGATGTATGCAGCTTTGCCTTCCTTGAAGCACTTCAGCACGGCATCTTCAGTTTTCTTCTTCAAAACGTTTATTTCGGCATCCTTAACACCCTCAAGTTTCGCCAGTTCCCGCAAATACTTGTCTTTCATCTCGGTTAGCGCTCTTTGTTTGTCGGTATTAGCTTAGGTAACTAGTTTGGTTAGACGAGTTATCTCAGCCTCCAGCTCGGCCGTCCTCTGTTGGGATTGATTTAGTTCGGCAGTCTTGGCTTCGGCTTCCACCATGGCTTTCCTAGTCGTTTTCCTTAGCTCCAACACTCGCCTGTGAGTGATATTGTTTTTCTGAATGGCCTACAAAAGAATTGTTTCTTTTTAACCGAGCTAAAACTTGGAAGAATTAGAAAGATCGAAAAAACCTACTTACCAGAATCATTGATTTCGTTGAAGACCAGATGGACTTCAGTTCGGTGTTCAGTTGGTTGTGGTGGTGCTCCATGTCTTTTGGAAGACACACACTCTTGGCCAGATTGAAGGCCAGTACGCGATCCTTCTCTGCGACCACCGAGTCGGTGTCCTGGATATCTCGGTTCTAGAAAGTGAGCTTGGGTGCCCACTTGGAAGAGCTAGATTGGTCGGATCGCTCCAGTTGAGGGCTCGGTGGAAGGCTTGGTGGCGGAAGAATGGTCTCATCTTCGTCCACAAGGCGCTGCTCGGTTTGGCTAGTCCGGGCACGCTTGTTCACCCGAGATGAAGAAGGCTGTTGAGAAGGAAGGGCCACAACAGCTTATTGCGTTTGGCTTGGTGGCGGTACTTCGGGTCTGTTGGTTTCAGTCAAGCGGGCCCTGACTCTGTTTCTCTTGGCCATTTCTTGTTCGGCTGTGAGAGGGACCAGGATAATTTGGGACAAAGTTGGGTCCGATTCTGGGGTGTCCTCAAGCAGAAAATCTGTTACTCTGGCTTTTCGGCGACCGCTGTAACGGTATGTCGGCTCAAAATTAAGAAGTTTGGCCCAACTTCTTTCTGAAAAACGTAGTGCGGCGTGAAGTATGTTCAGGTTGGGGTAACTATACAAAGATTGAAGATGGGCTGAATCTGCATAAAGAAGACAAACTGTTAGTTCGGTTCAGGAGCAAGTAACCGAAATAAAGCAAAGCAGGCCAAAAATCGAAGTAATTATACCAGGTTCTCCTTTATTCCAGTTTATACTTCGGCCAGGAATCTGGGCTTACTGGTCTTCAAAATTGCCAAACACCCAGAAAAAGTCATCATCGTTTAAGTCCTTATCCAGCGTATCTTTTATTATTTTTTCTCTGCAACGGCGTATCCTAAGGTAGTAGACCCAGCCGTCATCTTTGGAGCCAATGGAGTATTGGTGGAGTATTTCGGCTAGACCGAGGTTAAGACCGGCTCCGCAGTTTAGTTCGGCTATTCCCATTATTATACGGTAAGAATTGGTGGAAAGCTGAGTTGGGCATATTCTGGTTTGTCTTAGGAATTCACAAATCAAGGGTTGAACGGGGAATCTTAGTCCGGTTTCTATTATTGATAGGAGGGTGAAAGGTACATAGCCTTGTTTTCCCCATGGAAGGGTATCTTGTTTGGCCAGAATAAGCTGGATGTCATTAGGGATGTTGTAATCCCTTCGGAATTCGGCCAGGCCACCAGGGGTTTCTACCAAAAACCTATACTTCCCCATTTATTTTTTAAGCTATGGATAAATTAGTTCGGTCGCAAAATTGTGCTCAATAGCTCGGTTGGGCGCGCAATGGAGTGCCTGGACAACCTAAGTCTGCAAAGTGGAAAACAAAGGGGTTAAGCACAGATCATTGGACCGTGCTACAAAATAAAAGCAAGAATAGGAGTCCAACTTCAGCTATGTGGATGCTACAAGTTCTATCTCGGTTTCAACAAGATGTTTGGTAGCTTGGATTGAGCAGGGGGTTCGATAGCTCGGTCTTGGCGAGCGATTCAAGAGAAGGCTCTGTTAGACCAGTTGAGCCTCTAGGGGCAGCTTTCTGAGTTCGGTCTAAAAACTTAGAAAGCTGGCTTAGCCCCAAAGACCTAGCTCGGTCGAAAGTTAAGGTTCCCAATATGCTAGGTTCAGACTTAGTTCGGTTTGTTTATCCCGGCTATGGAAAATCAAAGGATGGTTTGACTTATTGAAACTGCTAGTATGAGTATGAAGTGCTAGCTCGATTGTATAGATAGATTAGTGTGGCATCAACTACAAACTACTTTTTAGTTCGGTTATATCGTAATCTTGGATCAAACTAAGTGTTCTGCAAACAGCTTCATGAAGTTCATGGGGTTCTTATGAAGTTTTTCCTAGAAAACGCAAGGTAGAGAAAGAAAATATGTTTTGCAAAAACAGAAACAGTGTGCCAAGAATGAAATGAAGCAAATACAAAGACCACAAAAGCAAAACAGGTTTAAAAAACTTACTAGGCGAAGAGAAGGAAATGAAAGTAGAAAATAGCAGCGAG
Source organism: Camellia sinensis (assembly GCF_004153795.1). Taxonomy (NCBI): domain Eukaryota; kingdom Viridiplantae; phylum Streptophyta; class Magnoliopsida; order Ericales; family Theaceae; genus Camellia; species Camellia sinensis. The sequence continues at coordinate 700,817 of NW_021025159.1, forward strand.
CACGAGCTTCACAGTTGCAAAGGATGGAGAACAATGGAGGCAAAAGGAGAGAAGAAAGAGTGAATGGTGTAAGTGATTCAAAAACAAAGGGTTGTTTTGTGGAAAGAGAAGGGGCAAAAGGCGGGAACTGTTCAAATTATGCGAAGTACGAGGGCGGCGTGACAGCTGCAATAGGCCAATAAGGGCGTGCCACGTGTCATGGGAAGGAGAAACGATTCAGTTGCTGTGATTGAAGAGACGTTTTGACCAGACAAGCAGAGCCCGGTGTGGAATGAGCTCGGCTGGATAGGCTAAAAGATTTTAGCTCGGCTGGAAAAGCTAAAGGGCTTGAGCTCGGTTGGAAGAGCTAAAGGGTTCTAAGCTCGGCTGAAAAGGCTTAAAAACCATAGCCCAGCTGGTTAAACAAGTAATCCCTATCATGCTATGCAGATGGAATTAAGGGGCAATTGAGAGGGTAATTTATATGCGAATTGGGCCGAGCTGGGCTTTTATGGGCCTCAGTATGAAGGCTGAGTAAAGAAGTCATAAAGTTACTCCGGTCTTGGAGAGGCTTAAAGTTAGCCCGGTCTCAAGCCCAGAAGGTAGACCAGTCCAAGGGACTCTTGATGTTAGTCCGGTCGAAGGACGCTTTGTAGTTAGACCGGTTTAAGGATGCTTTGAACTTATACCGGTCATGGCGCAGTAAAACAAGATCGGTCTAAACCTTAATAAAAGATAGTTCGGTTTTGGGCATACCATGGTTTGTAGAAAACTATGGGCAGAGAACCGAACTAGGTATAGTTCGGCTAAGCATAGTCGTGACTACTTCGGTCGGATGGTAGGTCGGCCATGGAAGAACCATCTCACTTGGTTTAAGCAGTGAGGGGAGTGTTGAAGGATAAGCATTATCCTTCAGGAGTATGAATCCTAGGAGGACTCTACATGGAGGAGTAAGAGTCCTACTTGGATTGTGCCACACGAAACCTATAAAAGCTCACAAACATCACCTATGGAGAGGTAACACAACTTTGGTTCTTTGATACACAGAGCTTTTTTCCTACTTGTCTATTTTGCTGACTTAGGCATCGGAGGGGTTTCCGGCATACACCCGCCGGTTAGCTCACGTTTGTGTTTTCAGTGAATAGAACGACAACGTTTAGAGGAGCGCAAACTTGATCAACAGGATTATACGAGAAGGTTTATTTATTTCCCATACAGCAGTGAAGTTCAATATATCATAAAGATGCTGAGAGCAGAAAAGTATTCATTCTCTATTATATGCGCATCATTCAATAGGAAAAAGACACAATGGCAATGGAGATTCTCTAAGCAATGAATTGTATAGCATCCTCAGCCATCACCATCCCATCTTTTCAACGGGAAGAAGAGAATGGACATTGTTAGAGCAAACAGAGCACTCAACTCTCTTATATACAGAGCTCTGAACAAGCAACACTAGAACACCAACACAGAGAGACATACAACGTGCTATACACACTTTGATTATTCATCAATCACATACATTTCATTCTCTCTGAGTATCTGAAAAAGTTCTTCATCTAGTTTTTTATTTTTCTCTAAAAAATTATATACAGAGCCTTATCTTTAAGCTTATCTTATATATGTAAGGTTGATAGAAAAATTATGAGCTTCAATATTGTATATCTATGTTTAAGAGATTATTCTTGTAGTTTTTTGTGAAAGAAAAATCTTCATTTCAATCTTGTAAGAGTGTAGTACACTCAGGTTTCTAGATTTATTGAGAGTGATTGTGAATCACCTAGGGTTTGCAAGGGTTTGAAGACTTGGTAAACTCTTTGTAAAACCTATGGAGGGTTGCTCCATTGTGAAGAGGTTGCTAGTACCGCTGTGAAGCTAAAGGATAGTGGAAAATATCAAGTGAAGCTTGAGGAGTGGATGTAGGCTTGGTTGAAGCTGAACTACTATAAATCTGTTTGCCTCCTCTTCTATTGTCTCTTTAATTTTCTTTACTGCTATAGCCATAATTGATATATGCATTGTGATAGAGCTGTTATATTGTCTGTTGTGTTTGTGCAAATTATCAAATCTCTTTACTCACCTTATATAGTTGTCTGTTATCTTTTATTCATTAAGTGTTAGAGTTAAAATTGCTTATTTATCTAAATCGTAATTTGTTAAGGAAAAACTCATTTATTGCATTCTTTGTAGCTAACTCACTGTTAAAGTCTTCACTGTGCATAATCAATTTAAAAGTTATTTCATTTTCTATTTTCTCTTTTTATCTGTTAATCATCTGCTATACTAGTTATAATTTTTATTGGGGTAATATTAATTTTAATTTGTAGAAACCTAATTCAGCCCCCCTCTTAGGTTACTTTTTGACTAACAATTGGTATCAGAGTCTAGACTCTTGCTTAGATTTAACCATTTGAGAGTTTTCAATCCATGGCAACCATAGCTAGTACTAGCATTGTTGAAGGTCAAGCTGCCAATAGGCCACCCTTGTTTGATGGAAATAACTATAGCCATTGGAAGGATAAGATGATGCAATATCTTCAAGCCACCAATTATGTTATGTGGATTATAGTCACCAAAGGTCCCAAAATCCCTACCAAATTAGTAAACAACATTAGTGTACCTAAAATCGAAGATAAATGTGATGAGAGAGATCATAGATTGTTGCAAGCCAATTCCAAAACCAAACCCAAACTCACCCTTGTATGTGGTTTAGACTCTAAGGAGCATAATAGAATATCTAATTGTGACACGGCTAAAGAAATTTAGGACAAACTTAAAGTAACTTATGAAGGCACCAACCAAATTAAAGAATCTTGTATTGATATGCTTGTTCATAGTTATGAATTGTTTAAAATGAAATATGATGAATCTATTTCAAACATGTTTACTAGATTTATTGAAATTGTAAATTCTTTGAAATCTCTTGGCAAAACCTATACTAACAATGAATTGGTGAGAAAAAATCTTAGGTGTTTACCAAAGAATTGGGAGGCTAAAGTTACAACCATTATTGGAGCAAAGAACCTCTTAACTCTTGGATTAGATGAGCTCATGAGGTCTCTTATGACTCATGAAATCACTATGAAAGGACATGAGGATGATGAGGACAAAAAGAAGAGTGGAATTGCATTCAAAGCCTCATCCCATGAAGAAGAAAATGAGGATTCTAATGAAGATGAAGGATATGCCATGTTTAGTGGAAATCTCAAAAAGTACTACAAGGAGAGCAATCGTGGAGGAAGAAGACCTTTCAAGAAGGAGTACAACAAAGATGACATCCAAAAAAAAAGAAACCAGCATTTGCTATGAGTGCAAGAATCTAGGGCACATCAAGATGGATTGTCCAAAATTGAAAAAACTTGGAAAAAACCACAAAAGGAACAAGAAGGCCATGATAGCAATTTGGGAGAAAGTCATGATAGCTTTAATGATGAAACTGAAATTGATGAAGTAGCCACATTTGTCTAATGGCCCTTGAAGATGAAGGAACCACTCAAAATGAGGTAACTTTTAATTATGAAGAACTTGAGAGTGCTTTCAATGAATTACATGATGAATTTAGAAAAGTATGTGCCAAAAATAATGCGTTAAAGAAATTAGTTGCCTCTTTATCTAACAATGTGGATGAATTGAAGAAAGAGAACCTTGCGTTGAAGAATGACCTTAATACCATTGCTAGTGAGAAAATTGTTTTGAAAAACAATGTTGATGATTTGAATAAAACTCTTGAAAATTTTGTAAAAAGAAAAGATAATCTCAATAAATTTCTTGGTAATCAAAGATGTGTTTTTGATAAGGTGGGCATTGGATATGACCCTATTAAGAAACAAAAGAAACTCAACGCAATTTTTGAAAAATGACCTCCCATGACACACCCTCATATTACATGTCATTATTGTAGGAAGAAAGGTCATTATCTATCTACTTGTCTATTCAAAAAGAATATGAATATGGGGATTAAAAATATTTAGATTGTAAAAGGTACTAATCATACTAACCAAGAAAGACCCGAGAAATCAAGGGTACCAAAATCCAACATTTGATTATCTTTTTGTAGGTATGCCTTAAGTCCAAAGCTAAAGAACGAATGTGGCACCTTGCTAGTGGATGCTCTAGACAGATGGCTAGAGACAAATCTTTCTTCATTTCTCTATCATCCAAAGATAGAGGATTTGACACTTTCAGAGACAACAAGAAAGGAAAAAATCATCGGTATTGGTAGCATCGGTATCTCTGCTAACCCTTCTATTAAAAACGTTTTTCTTGTGGATGGCTTAAGCATAATTTACTTAGTATTAGCCCATTATGTGATAAGGGTAATCGTGTCATTTTTTATAAATCATATTGCACAATTGAAAGCACAATTGATAACAAAGCACAATTTATTGGAAACTGCCTTGATATAATGTTTATGTTTTTTTTATCTCAATGATCTCTATGCTAGTGATGTTAAATGTTTATACGCTTGCAATGATAGTAGCTAGTTATGGCATAGAAGACATGGTCATGCTCATATGGATTTAATTGCTAAACTTTTGAGAAAGGATTTTGTCACACCTCAAACCCGCCCCTAAAAGTTTGGGCATGACCACTTCAGAAACGGACACTTAACTCGATGCACATAAGATATGGGGCCTGAAAGGAAGCGTTAATAGTATAAAACAACATAAAACAACATCCATTGAGCTACCACTACCATGCCAGGAAGGCAAATATCACATTAGCTAGACTATATACAGGAAACATACACCCGAGCTTCAGTTACATATATACACATACATAGACCAAGCCCCACATTTGGGCGTATAACAAAAACATTGGTGAGCAAGGGGTTATATACATTTCAACCATAGGTAGACAACCAGAGCACAGCCAAAAGCTTAACAAAACTTTACAAAATGCACGGCTTCATTTAAGTGCCTGGACACACTGAGGTTGACAAAAGAGAGATGAGCCTCAAGGGTTAAGACTGGCCTCCAGGTTGATTACCTACAGAAGCAGACAAAATATAGAGTGAGCGAAGCTCAGTGAATAATAGTACGTAAACAATCTAAGGATTAACTTGAATTACAATGTACATAAATGCAGAGGACTTATGGTTAATCTTCTCCTGTAATTGTTCCAGAACGGCCTTAGGCCCAGTCTTTAAACAGAGTGGCTTTAAGCCCAGTAATATACAGAACGGCCTTAGGCCTAACAGAGTTTACAGATGGCCATAGGCCTAACAGAGTTTATAGAATGGCCATAGGCCTAACAGAGTTTATAGAATGGTCTCTGGCCCAGATATTAACAAAGCAGAGTAATTCCAGAGTGATACAGGTGTACAAAAATTCCTTCAACGTTTACATAAGTTGACACCGATTCCCAATCAACATACATGTTAACGTAATTACTTGCGGAGAACAGAACGTTAATAACAATAATTATTAACAGTAAATAAATGTACATTTATAGCACTATTACTCACTATGTTGTGGATGAGCGTTAATTCCTCCCGGAATGTGTCCTACACACACACAAAGTCACAAATTAATTCTTTTTCCTTGTTAAATCATTTTCTGACTCACTTGGTTTCGAATGAATGTACAAACATCAAAAAGGCATCAAATACAGATTTCAAAAATACCAGAGGATTGAGCACGTAAAACAGAGCAGATAACATTTTACAGCATGGGCCGCACGTGTGGTAGTTGGTCCCGCACGTGCAACTGGGAAGCCCAGCACGTGCCTTTTTAGCAGTAGCCAAAACCCAAAAATTCACCATTCTCGCACGTGCGGCCATGACTCCTGCACGTGCGGCAGTGCTCCCGCACGTGCGGCCATGACCCCCGTATATGCGGCGATTCTGCACAGTTTCAGTCCGAAATTTCAAGTAAAAACCCAATTTTTTGTAAATGTTTACAAGGCTCCAAATAGGTCCAAAAATCATGTAAATAGAACTACAACCACATCTCAATCTACAGATGAATTAGATCTTTAATCCCTTTTTGATTTCATAACACAATTCAATTCTCCTTAACATACAACAATATACATGCACAAGCATATAATTCCAACATGAAATCCAAGGAATAAATTACCATGCTTCTTTGTAACACAATTTACTCTCCAAACAACTAAATACTAGAACTACTTCTCAAGAGGACAATGCTCACACACTTGATCTCCATGAAACTCCATGAAAGTAAGAGAAGTTTAAGAGGTGATTAAAGAGAAGGTGATTCATACATACCTTGTCTCAAATCTTGACAAACTCTCTCAATTCCTACTTCTCTCCCTTGAAAACTTCTTCCCCTTGGTTCTTCCTCTCAACTTCCCTTCTCTCTTACAGATGAAGATATTTTAAGTTCTAGAATTCCAAGTCAGTTGATTAAGGAGCTAAGTTTATATATATACATAAGTGAATAAAACAAAAATCAATCAGTTTAATCATCCCAAATCAAATTTCTACAAAAATGCTTATTATTACCTAAAAATTATGCTAATCTCAAATGTGAAATCAATTTCAGATTACCAAGCATCTAAGGCTCTCAATTTCTGATCCAAACATTCCAATTGTCACAGATCTTTCTCCTATTAAACAGATGTGAATCTACATTCATAAGTTTTACTTAATTAAACTTCATTTCACATAAAATTTCACGGTGAGCATTTAAATGCACAGAATAAAGGACTGAAAGTATACTAGAAACAGATATGAGGGTCGGGTTATTACAGATTTGGTCGTCGGACTTCTAAAAATTAAATTTGAAAAAGATCGACTTTGTGGTGCTTTTCAACAAGGAAAATAAACCAAAATTTCTTTTAAATCAAAATCACATATTTCCACCTCTAGACCTCTACAATTATTGCATATGGATTTATTTGATCCCTCAAGGACATCTAGTCTTGGTGGTAAACATTATTTTCTTGTTGTTGATGATTTTTCAAGATTTACATGTGTTATGTTTTTAGCACACAAAGCTAAAACCTTCTCTTCTTTCACAAAACTTTGTCACAAAATTCAAAATGAAAAAGGTTTTCTTATTACTAATATTCGGACTGACCATGGTAGAAAACTTGAGAATGAAATTTTGAATTATTTTGTGATGAGCATGGAATTTGACATAATTTTTCAGCACCTAAAACCCCACAACAAAATGGTGTAGTAGAAAGGAAGAATAGAACCTTATAAGAAATGAGTAAAACAATGCTTTGCGAAAACAATCTTCCTAAATATTTTTAGGCTGAGGCCGTTCAAACCACATGCTATATTTTAAAGCGTGCCTTGATTAGACCTATTCTAAAAAAGACTCCTTATAAACTTTGGAATAGTAGAAAGCCCAACATTAGTCACTTGCATGTATTTGGTTATAAATGTTATGTGTATAATAATGGTAAGGACAACTTAGGTAAATTTGATTCAAAATTTGATAAGAAAATTTTTCTTGGCTATTCTTTAACTAGTAAAGCTTATCGTGTTTTTAATAATAAAAAAAAACTCTTATTGTTGAAGAATATATACATGTGGCATTTGATGAAACTAACATATCTTCTCCAAAGCAAGTTGTTGGTGATGATTTGGTAGAAATCTCAAATGTGAAATCAATTTCAGATTACCAAGCATCTAAGGCTCTCAATTTCTGATCCAAACATTCCAATTGTCACAGATCTTTCTCCTATTAAACAGATGTGAATCTACATTCATAAGTTTTACTTAATTAAACTTCATTTCACATAAAATTTCGCAGTAAGCATTTAAATGCACAGAATAAAGGACTGAAAGTATACCAGAAACAGATATGAGGGTCGGGTTATTACACTCTCCCCCCCTTAAATAAGTTTGGTCCCTCAAACTTGGTTTACCTTAGGACAGGAACAGATACGAATGCTGGTGATGCATTTCTTCTTCTTTTTCCCAAGTCGCTTTGGTTCTGTAATGTTCTTGCCACTCAACTTTTACCATTGGAATTTCTCGATTTCGTAACTATTTCACTTGCCGGTCCACAATTCGAATTGGTTTTTCGTCATAAGTTAATTTGTCATCCAACACAATTTGGTGGTAATCTATGACATGAGACGGATCTGGAAGATATCCTCGCAGCATAGAGACATGGAACACGTTATATACTTGACTCATACTAGGCGGAAGAGCAACTCGGTAAGCTACCGGACCCACTTTCTCCAAAATTTGGAAGGGACCAACATATCGGGGTGTTAACTTACCCTTTTTTCCGAATCTCGGATGTCCTTTCATTGGGGTGATTTTCACAAAAACATGACTATCCACTTCAAATTCAAAATTTCTTTGTCGATTGTCCGCATAACTCTTCTGTCTACTTTGAGCAGTTTTCAATCTTTCCTGAATAGTTTTAACTTTTTCAGTTGTCAATTGAACAATTTCGGGCCCTAGCAAAGATCTATCTCCAATTTTGGCCCAACGCAGGGGGGAACGACACGGTCTTCCATACAGAGCCTCATAGGGTGCCATCTCAATACTCAAATGGTAACTGTTATTATATGCGAACTCTACCAATGGTAAGTGAGTTTCCCAACTTTCCTGAAAATCTAGAACACACATTCGGAGCATATCCTCTAATGTCTGGATCGTTCTCTCGGATTGTCCGTCTGTTTAAGGGTGGAAGGTTGTGCTAAACTTTAATTTTGTACCAATTGCTTCCTGCAGACTTCGCCAGAATCTCGAAACAAATTTTGGATCTCTGTCTAACACAATTAAGACCGGAATACCATGAAGTCCACAATTTCGTTCACATAGATTACAGCAAGTTTATCTGCATTATACTGAGTCTTCACTAGTAAGAAGTGAGTGGACTTAGTTAATCGGTCTACAATGACCCATACATAATTCATATCCCGAGGAGTCTGTGGTAACCCTACAACAAAATCGATGGTAAGATGTTCCCACTTCCATTCCGGAATTGGAAGGGGTTGCAACAATCCTGCTGGTCTCTGATGCTCTGCCTTTACTTGCTAACATTGCAAACATTTAGAGACGAACTCCACGATCTCCTTTTTCATACTTGGCCACCAAAATTTTTTTTTTAAATCCTGATACATTTTAGTACTTCCAGGATGTAATGAGAATCTCGAGGCATGAGCTTCTTCCATTAATTTCCGCTTGACTTCTGACACATTAGGAACACATAACCTGCCTTGAAATTTGAGCACTGAATTCTCCAAATTGAATCCCAATTTCGGTTTTGTCTCCAACTCATCACATATCTTTCTTAAAGTTCCATCTTCCATTTGGCGTAGTTTGATCTCTTCAAGTAAGGTCGGTTGGGCCATCATTGCTACTATTATGGCCTCCTGTCCATGTACCACAAAATCTACGTTCATTTTATCCAATTCAGTTACTAACTCCTTTTGCCCCGTAAATAAATTTGTCAAATTCCCCATATTCTTCTGACTAAGTGCGTCTGCAACCGTGTTCGCTGTACCAGGATGGTAATGGATCTGCAGATCATAGTCTTTAATAAGCTCTAACCAATGCCGCTGTCGCATATTCAACTCCTTCTGGGTAAACAGGTACTTGAGACTCTTATGATCGGTATAACCTTCACAGGTAGTCCCATACAGATAGTGCCGCCATATCTTTAAAGAAAAAACCACGGCCGCTAACTCAAGATAATGTATGGGATAATTCTTTTCATGGGGTTTGAGCTGTCGGGAAGCATAAGCGATAACTCTTCCATTTTGCATAAGTACACAACCAAGTCCTTTATACGAAGCATCACTGTAGATCACAAATCCGTCAGTACCCAATGGCAAGGCAAGGACTGGAGCTATAGTTAACTTCGTTTTTAATTCCTGGAAAGCAGATTCCCGCTCCTCTGACCATTCAAATGCAATTCCCTTTTAAGTCAATTGTGTAAGCGTCACAGCGATTTTGGAAAAATCTTGAACAAACCTCCTGTAATATCCAGCTAATCCCATAAAACTACGTACCTTAGTCATATTGGTAGGAGTTGGCCAATTCACGATCGCTTCAATTTTGTGTGGATCAACAGAGACTCCTTCCTTTGTTATTACATGCCCCAGAAAGGCCACCTCATGTAACCAGAATTCACATTTCTTTAGCTTTGCATACAACTTTTTTTCTCGGAGGGTTTGAAGAATTAAGCAAAGATAATTCTCATAAGCTCCTGCATTCTTCGAGTAAATGAGGATATCATCAATAAAGACCACCACAAACTCATCCAAATAAGGCTTAAAGACACGGTTCATCAAATCCACGAATGCTGCTGGTGCGTTAGTAACTCCAAAGGGCATAACCAGAAATTCATAATGGCCATATCAGGTTCGAAAAGCTGTCTTCTCAACATCATTAGCTTTGACCTTTAGTTGGTGGTATCCAGACCGTAAATCAATTTTCGAAAAGACTTGTGCCCCTTGTAGCTGGTCAAACAAATCATCAATCCGCGACAGTGGGTACTTATTCTTGATTGTTACCTTATTGAGTTCCCTGTAATCGATACACAATCGAAGTGTTTTGTCCTTCTTTTTCACAAGCAGAACTGGTGCACCCCAAGGAGACACACTCGGGCGAATGAACCCCTTATCCAGTAGGTCTTGCAACTGAGTTTTCAATTCCTTCATCTCAACTGGTGACATCCGATACAGAGTTTTAGAAATGGGTTGAGTTCCAGGTATCACTTCAATTGTAAATTCAATTTCACGGTCCACTAACTCCCCCGGTAATTCTTTCGGAAAAACATCTGGAAATTCACAAACAACTGGAATCATGCCAGTACTCCCATTTATCGTTGGCCCTTCCAAAACACTGCATAAATACCCCTGACACCTTTTCTGAATTAATTTACATGCCTTTGCTGCAGAAATCAAATAAGGTGGAGAAGTCACTCCCTGTCCCTGAAAAGTAGACTCTGATTGTCCCGGAGGGTGGAAATTGATTTGCTTAGTCAAACAGTCTATAGTGGCACCATATTCACTCATCCAGTCCATTCCCAGAATAATATCAAAATAAGTCATGTCAAGAGGTAACAGATTGGCATATACCCAGATATCCCCAAGTTGGAGTTCACAAGCAAAATATACAAAAGCACAGATCATAGAGTCTCGCAAAGGTGAAGGCACACACAACATACAAGACAATTTTTCCTTAGATTTATCTAGATTTTGCGCAAATAATTTTGACACAAAAGAATGGGTAGAGCCAGAATCAAACAATACATGAGCAGAGTGACCGTAAACAATAAATGTACCTAACACCACTATTGCCGCATTTTGCACATCCCCCGGAACCAATGCAAACACCCTGCCTTGTCTCGCAATGTCCTTATTGTTAGGAGGTTTGGCAACTGACTTGGTGTTGGAAGTTGGTGTAGACCCCACTGAACTTGTAACAATTTTATTGCCATTCTGTTAATTCCTTTGAGGACAATCCCTTACCAGATGACCCGTTTTCCACATTGGAAGCATGCTCCAGACAATCGGTAACAAGTCCCACGATGCTTCTTTCCACATTCTGAACACACAGGGATTGAATCTTGAGTAGGGGTTGTAGTGCTAAAGATCCTTGAATTTTGCTTCTTTTTTGGTGGAGTAGCTGACCCTTTCAACCATTGATTGTTCTACCTCTTCCCTTTCCATTTGGAAATCCGATTCTGAGTAGCAAGGTTTCCCTCCGCTATAACAGCCTTTTCCAACACATCAACATAGGTGGCCAACTTTAACATGTTGACTCTGTCCAGGATAGCACTCCGTAATTCCCCTTCAAATTTCCGTGCCTTCTTATAATCGGTGTCCACCATATGAGGTGCAAACCGAGCTAGTTCCGCAAATTAGGCTTCATATTCCACGATGGTTTTGTTTCCTTGCCTAAGAGTTTCAAATTCTGTCACCTTTTTGTCTCGCATACTTTAGGGAAAATACTTATCATAAAACAGTTCCAAGAATATGTCCCAAGTTAATCCTAGGTGTATAGTTCTCGTAAGCATCCACCATCTCCGTGCTTCGTCTTCAAGAGTGAAGGCAACAAGTTGCACCTTTTGGGCTTCGGTACAAGGGAAAACTTCGAACAACTTTTCTATCCCCAACACCCATGCCTCAGCTTTCATTGGTTCTATTCCTCCTTTGAATGATGGCGGTTTCATCTTTTTAAACTCCTTTGTGAGTGTAATGGTTCAGTCCTCAGCTTGAAAATCTTGTACCCCAGGTGGAGGTACCGGTGGCGGTGGCAGTGGCGGTAGCGGTTGTGGTTGTGGCTGTTGTTGTTGTTACCGTAAAGTCTCTGCCATTTCCATAATCATCCTTTCCATTTTGTCTAACCACGTAAAAGTGGCATCTTCCGGATCTTCCGTTCTTGCTTTCACCATATTTACAAGGCAATCAATTACAACATACACAAAAGATATACCATAGGCATGGTTCATAATCTTTAGTGTTAGCAGAATACATTTAACGTTGCCATCAATCTTCCATATGCTTTTAGAATGTTATGCATGATGCCTAAATCTTTTCTAGACATCCTAAGGCTCAATGGATTCGTGTGTGAGATAGCAACCCGTGCTCTGATACTACTTGTCACACGCCAAACCAGCCCCTAAACGTTTGGGCATGACCACTTCAGAAACGGACACTTAACTCGATGCACATAAGATATGGGGCCTCAAAGGAAGCGTTAATAGTATAAAACAACATAAAACAACATCCATTGAGCTACCACTACCATGCCAGGAAGGCAAACATCACATTAGCTAGATTATATACAGGAAACATACACCCGAGCTTCAGTTACATATATACACATACACATACATAGACCCAGCCCCACATTTGGGCGTATAACAAAAACATTGGTGAGGAAGGGGTTACATACATTTCAACCATAGGTAGACAACCAGAGCACAACCAAAAGCCTAACAAAACTTTACAAAATGCACGGCTTCATCTAAGTGCCTGGATACACTGAGGTTGACAAAAGAGAGATGAGCCTCAAGGGTTAAGACTGGTCTCCAGGTTGATTACCTACAGAAGCAGACAAAATACAGAGTGAGCAAAGCTCAGTGAATAATAGTACATAAACAATCTAAGGATTAACTTGAATTACAATGTACATAATTGCAGAGGACTTCTGGTTAATCTTCTCCTGTAATTGTTCCAGAACGACCTTAGGCCCAGTCTTTAAACAGAGTGGCTTTAAGCCCAGTAATATACAGAACGGCCTTAGGCCTAACAGAGTTTACAGATGGCCATAGGCCTAACAGAGTTTATAGAATGGTCTCTGGCCCAGATATTAACAAAGCAGAGTAATTCCAGAGTGATACAGGTGTACAAAAATTCCTTCAACGTTTACATAAGTTGACACCGATTCCCAATCAACATACATGTTAACGTAATTACTTGTGGAGAACAGAACGTTAATAACAATAATTATTAACGGTAAATAAATGTACATCAATAGTACTATTAGTCACTGTGCGGTAGCGAAGCGCTTGTTCCTCCCGAGTTATGACCTACACACATGCACAACTTATACATTAGTTCTCTTTTTCCTTCTTAATTCATTTTCTGATTCATTTCACTTCGAACGAATTTACAGATATTAAAAAGGCATCAAATATAGATTTCAAAAATATTAGTGGGTCAAGCACGTAAAACGGAGTGGACTACTTTTTCCAGCATGGGCCGCACGCGCGGCTGTGAACCTTGCACGTACGGCAGTTGGTCCCGTACGTGCCTTTTTAGCAGTAGCCACAACTCGAAATTTCACCATTTCCCGCACGTGCGGCCATGACTCCCGCACGTGTGGCCATGACCCCCGCACGTGCGGTGATTTCCTGTGTTGCATAGTCCGAAATTCCCACAAAACCCATCTTGAAACACATGTAGTAAGGTTCAAAATAAGTGAAGGTCACACAAGAATTAGGCTCAAAATCACATAAAAACATACTTACAACCTACTTAAATCCTTATTCATTTGAGTTCATAATCATATTCAATCACAATTCAATTCTTTTAACATTATATATAAATATGTCATGTGGGTTCAATTTGGAAACAAAGAGTAAAATATAATTTCCCCCACATAATTCAAATTAACCATCAACACAAATAATAGTATGTACAATTGCCCAATTGAATAAATATCACACACCAAACTTCAATTACAATTCTAGCTCTCACAATTAAAAAGGAATTCTCACACATGTTCAAGAGAGAGCTTATGTAGAGTAATTTTTTTTACATACCTTGAGTTCAAATTCTCCAACTCTCACAAAGTTTCCCAATCTTCTTCTTGATGAACTTCCTCTCAAACCCACTTCCTCTCTAGTTCCCTCTCTCCCTGGAGATATTTGTGAAATGGATTTCCCCCAAGTCAATTGTTTAAGGGACAATTATATATATAAAGTGAATAAGACAAAAAAATAATCAGTTTAATCATTCCAAATTGAAATTTCACAGAAAGTCATATTATGACTT
>NW_021025159.1:722718-766057 GCF_004153795.1 Camellia sinensis
GTTTTTTTGTGTATTTCTGTTGAAATTTAATTGTAATTATCAGCATATGTTCTTGGTATATAATTTGATTTCTTCATAAATCTATTTATTTAATTTCACAATTTGAACAACAAGAAGTATATGTCAAACAACCTCTTGGTTTTGAAAATCATGCTTTTCCAAATCATGTGTTTAAACTCTTAAAAGCTTTATATGGTTTTAAACAAGCACCTCGTGCATGCTATGAACGTTTGAGCAAATTTTTGATTGAAAATGGTTTTACTAGAGGAAAGATTGACACAACACTTTTTGTTAAAACAAAAAATGATGATCTATTTGTTGTGCAAATATATGTGGATGATATTATATTTGGTGCTACTAATGAAGCTTTGTGTAAGGATTTTGCTAAGTGTATGCAAGGAGAATTTGAGATAAGCATGATAGGAGAGCTTAATTATTTCTTTGGACTTCAAATCAATCAATGTGAGGAAGGGATTTATATCAACCATGCTAAGTACATAAAGGAACTACTCAAAAAGTTTGGTATGAATAACTCCAAAGTAGCCGAAACATCTATAAGTACATTAATTAAGCTAGACAAGAATGAAAAAGATAAGTCCATTGATCAAACAAAATATCGAGGTATGATCGGCTCACTTCTCTATTTAATCGCAAGTAGACCCGATATTATGTCTAGTGTTTGCATGTGTGCTAAATATCAATCAAATAAAAAGAATCATATCTTAGTGCTGTTAAAAGAATTTTTAGATATCTTGTTGGCACTTAAAATTTGGGATTGTTTTATCCTAGAGGTGTAGCATTTGATTTGATTAGTTTCTGGGATGCCAACTTTACCGAGTGCAAACTTGATAGAAAAAGCACTAGCGGTACTTGTCACTTTCTTGGTAACTCATTAGTATCTTAGTTTAGCAAAAAGCAAAATTATGTTGTTTTATCAACGGCCAAAATTGAATATATAGCTTCTAGAAGTTGTTGTGCCCAAGTACTATGGATGAAACAACAATTAGAGGACTTTGATTTGCATTATGATCATATCCCTATTAACTATGATAATACTAATACCCTCAATTTAAGCAAAAATTCAGTTCAACACTCATGAACAAAACGTATTGAAATTCGACACCACTTTTTAAGAGATCATGTTCAAAAAAGGGATATTGTTCTTGAATTTGTAAACACCGACAAGCAGTTGGTGGATATTTTTACAAAACCCCTAAGCGAGGAACGTTTTAATTTTATTCGTGATGAACTGGGAATGTCGAATTTAACTTTAAGATTTTGTTGTGAATGTGAAACTTGAATTTTACTTAAAATGAGATATGTGTACTATTACATTGATATGGAAACATTCATATCATTTGAATGCTATCAAAATTCTAAAACATTTTCATCTCTCATCAAAATGGATGCATGCTCTTGTTTGACAAACTTGTTGGACTTTGCACTGTTATGTGTTTATCATCTCTAATAGTCTTGAAATTGGTACTAATTTGGTTTCTCATGTCAAGTTTCTTAAGAGTGCCCTTATATATATTTCATGAACTTCATCTCTTTATGCATACTAACATATTGCATAAACCTCATCTCTTTATGCTCTTGCTTGAAAAAGATTTATGCTCTTGCTAGAACTTGCTTGTTTACTTGAGATAGCATAATCTTTCATAATGGATGAACTTATTGATTTAAAACTCTTGCCATATATTTCCTTTCCAAACAAAATGTGTGCTCCACTCTTGATTACTTGAGCTAAATTGTTTCTTGGTATCACACTTATTGTTTTTGGCTAACCTTAGCATATCTCTTCATGAATTGATTTGTAATCTTCAAAGAACATACCTTCGTGAAATCATGGCTTTTATCAACACCTCATGCTATATTTTGAAATCTGTCATTTATGTGTTTTTGATAATATCAAAGGAGGAGAAATAGTGATGTTTTGTTTAAAGATAGATTGGGGGAGAAATGGTGATGTGTTTTTGAACTATGTGTCATGGTGATGCTGTCATGTTTTTGGTATCTTACCTGAGCAAAATTTCCTATTTGGTATCTTAATCATCATGCTATGCTCATATTGATATGTACTGCTTCTGCGCTAACATGTTTTTACATAATGAAGAAGCAAACATTCAAGGAAAACATGACTTGAGGGGGAGCATCTCTTCCTCCCAAACAAATCAAAATATCATGTTGTGCCATCATAAAAAATTGGGAGATTGTTAGACATATTGTATTTTGATGATTGTATTTGATTTTGTTTTAATTCTATTTTGATTTATTTGAAGGAGCAAAATAAATTGAATCCTTATAATATACTCTATCATATTTTCATATTTTCATTTTGAACATATTGATGAGAGATAAAATTGAAATTGCATGTCATTTAAAGTTCAAAATGTTTCATATCATTTACATGTTAGCATGCATTTTGAACAACAAGTTTGTATCATTTATATCATTTTGAACAACATTTATAAATGTTAAATCAAGTCTAGAACAGTAGCAGAACGCAGTAGAAATAGTAGCAAAACATAGAAGCCGAGCCCTTAAGGGGCCAGATGTCCGAACGACCAGCCATGGTACATTAGCCCAGCTTCACTTCTATTCAGTTTTGTTTCGCTCCAAACGTCTGACGACTATATGCTTGACGACCGTGGACGACAACTTAGAAGACCGAGACTTCACGGGACATCCGAAACGACGTCCGGGTGGACATCTGCGTAGATGGCCCACAGGCACAATACCTCACTTGGGAACCAACACAAAGAGACATACAACGTGCTATACATATTTTGATTCTTCATCAATCACATACTCTTCATTCTCTTTGAATATCTGAAGAAGTTCTTCATTTGGTTTTTGATCTTTCTCTCAGAAATTATACACAGAGCCTTAGCTTTAAGCTTATCTTACATGTGTGAGGTTTATAGAAAAATTCTAAGCTTCCATATTGTATAACTACCTTTGAGAGATTATTCATGTAGCTTTCTGTGAAAGAAAATTCTTCATTTCAATCTTGTAAGAGTGTAGTACACTCAGGTTTGCAAGGGTTTAAAGACTTGGTGTAGTCTTTGTAAAATATGTGGAAGATTGCTTCACTTGTGAAGATGTTGCTTACATCCCTATGAAGCTAAAGGATAGTGAAAAATATCAAGCGAAGCTTGAGGAGTGGATGTAGGCTTGGTTGAAGCTGAATCACTATAAATCTGTTTGTCTCCTCTTCTCTTATCTCTTTAATTTTCCTTACTGCTATAGCCATAACTGATATATACACTGTGATATAGTTGTTATACTTTCTGTTGTGTTTGTGCAAATTATCAAATCTCTTCAATCACCTCATACAGCTATCTGTTTCCTTCCTGCATTAAGTGTCAGATTAAAATTACTTATCTAAATCATATTCTGTTAAGGCAAAACTCATTTACTGCATTCTTGTTTAGCTAACTCACTGTTAAAGTCTTCATTGTCCTTAATCAATTTAATAGTTATTCATTTTCTATTTCCTCTTTATCTACTAATCATCTGTTATACTAGTTGTAAATTTTATTGGGGTAATATTAACTTTAATTTGTAAAAACCTAATTCACCCCCCTTTTAGGTTACTTTTGGGTAATAGAATCCATAGTTTCCCATTCCCTGGATACGACATGGCCTAGAAAGTCAACTTTCTTGAGCCAAACTCACATTTTCCAAACTTAGCAAAAAAAAATGGTGTGCTCTAAGCAACTCAAGTACAACCCGCAAGTGTCCCTCATGTTCCTCCTCAGAGGGTGAATATATCAAGATGTCGTCGACGAAGAAAACCACAAACTGGCCTAGATACTCCTGAAAGACTCGATTCATCCAGTCCATAAATGAAATTGATGCATTAGTCAACCCAAAAGGCATGACTAAGAACTTATAATGGCCATAACGCGTATGAAAGGCCATTTTTTGAACGTCCTCTCCTTCATCCTCAACTAGTGACCCCGATCTCAAGTTAATCTTAGAAAAGGAACGAGATCCCTTAAGTTAGTCAAGTAACTCTTCTATTCTTGGCAATGTGTATTTAT
The DNA here is from genome assembly GCF_004153795.1 of Camellia sinensis. NCBI lineage: Eukaryota > Viridiplantae > Streptophyta > Magnoliopsida > Ericales > Theaceae > Camellia > Camellia sinensis. The sequence continues at coordinate 726,768 of NW_021025159.1, forward strand.
TCTTGGCAGTTACTCAGTTCAACTTACGGTAATCAATAAACAGCCGCAAAGTGCCATCTTTTTTTCTTCACAAAAAGAGCCGATGCTCTCCAAGGTGAGGTACTAGGGTGTGTGAATCCCTTGTCCAACAAATCCTGAAGCTGTACCTTCTACTCAGCTGGTGCAAATCTATACGACGCCATGGAAATCGGAGCCGTGCTTTGCACTAAGTCAATAGAGAATTCAATCTCTCTATGCGGTGGTAAGTCAGTAAGATCTTCTAGAAAGGCGTCTGAATACTCTCGAACCACTCTCAATAAGTCATCACGAACAACACTACTCTCATCTGCTATTATGATGGCAATGAAGAAACTCAACTCTCCCCAACCCTTAAGGTCATATGATGGAGGAATAAAACAATCACCCCGGTCACACAAGAAGTAGAAACAATCCCCAGATGGTGTACACACTGACACCCTTCTACGGTGACAATCTATCGAAGCCTGGAAATAGCTCAACAAATCCATGATCAATATCACATCAAAAGCATGCATGTCTAGAACAATAAAATCAAAGAAGAGTCAACGGTATGTCACCTCTACCTTGCAAGAGTGGCACAGTCGACCCAATGCCACCCTACCTCCAACAAGTATGTTGACAAATAGAGGAGACTCCAACTGATCAAAATCTAAACCCAACGCACAAGCAAAAGAATGAGATACAAAATATTTATCAACATATTGGCTAGAGAATTAATAAAAAAAAAAGTTACCTCTCACAATAGGAGGTACTAACAATTGATCCGGCATGGTAACAACATACACACACCTCAGAGTCCTCTGGTCAAATTGCTCGTCCCTTGAAGCCAAGCCTGATGCACAGACTAAGCCAAAGCGGCTCTCTAATTGGTCCTCGAGGCTTGAACTGACTGAGCTAGTAGATTGCTCTGAGTTTGTCTCAAACCAGATACACCAGATGTGCCACCAGATTGAGAGCAAAATCTCTTCAAGTGCCCAGACTGTCCATATTGAAAACATGTAGGCGGTTGCCCTCTCCCTTGGCTCTGACTCTAAGAACGAATCAATAATGGTATCGGGTGTTGCCCTCTTTCTCTCTGCGAGCAAGCTAGAGACTTGTAGACCAATTGACCACACTTGAATTAAGTGAATCCACCTTGGTTACCTTTTCCTGAACCGGAACTTGGCATGAGAAAGGTGGATCTTGACTGTTGAGCCTAGAATTACTATGGGGCAGAACCTTTTTTTCCTTTTGTTGTCCCTCACATCACCCTGCAACTCCTACCCTCTTTGCTTGGAGCCTCTCATATGCTTCTCCTCCGTCTATATACCTACAAATACAAGACGCCCATAGTTCTAAATCATAGAAAAGACAACCTTAAAAAGGAGTCTGATTCTCAACCTTTTCTCGAACTTTATGCAACGACTCTCCTCCGTTGCCACGAGCTCAGGTGCAAACATTGAAAAACTAGTAATGTCCATCTCAAACTCGGCCACATGTCTGCACAATTGCTTATGATTCAGAACCAACTCCCTCAACTTCTCCCTCCTAGTGGGTGGTAGAATCTTGTAGTGGAAGACAATAACAAATGCCTTCTAAGTCACTCGAATGTGGCCCTTAGCAAATTTCCACCACTGACCCACATCACCTTTGAGTTGAAAGGCTGCCAAGGTCACCCTCAACCCATCGTCGTCAATGCCAAGCATCTTAAAAGTCTTGACCATTTGCTTAAGCTACTCATCTGCCTTCAATGGCTCCTTCGGATCACCCATAAACTCATTCAGATTCGATCGGAAAAACTCCGTCTTAAGAAAGGAAAGTCTCATCTCAGTAACATAAGCCTGGACCAGAGAATGTCCATAGATTTCCTCAATGCGTCTGTTATCTTCTGGGCTAAAGCACCTATGGCTTGTTGGCTCACTGGCTCAGCCATATTTGCTTGACCAACACCCTTCTCATGTGCTGAAATCTTATCATGAACCGACACTTCCTGGCATTGAGACCTACCACATTTACCACATCTACCTCTACCGCGTCTATGTCCTGACATCCTAATAAAGATAACACAACAATTTAGCACATTCACAAATGTTCTATTAACTAAATCACACATCCTACCACAGTGGACAACACAAGAATTCACTCTACATAAGCAGTGATCAAGTGCTCTTCTAACAGGGCTTCTAGAAATTCATTGACATAATCAACATCTTATAAACTAAATCCCATACTCACTTAATCACTTAAAAATGTTATCAAATAGCATACCAGATATACATCTATTACTATCTAGCAAGACGAACCTCTTGCAGTAAAAACCATGTGCCACGAGCCCAAAGTATTTAAATTCGATGAGCTCTTATACTAAGTTGTCATGCCCTGAAAATATTGATAACTAATACACCTCATAACTCTCGAACATGCATGCGGAAGCTTACTAATCTAAATCATTTAATATCATGATTATTCCCAAAACCATACTTCATTCATTGATCTCCATAAAGTATCACAAAAGATATCACATGCATTAATACATTCCTCAATTCTAGATTATGAATATATAGCATGTGATCTATACCTCGGAATAAAAGTAAATAAATACAAGTTCATGCTTTAAAGACTACAAGTTTCCAAGACTTTGCTTGGTTACAACAAAAGTGGGTCAAAGCCTAATACAGGAAGAGCCCTAGGCTTACAAAAAAACAAATCTACAAAACAAAAATGAGCGTCTAGCTCCAATGTCCTCCCAAGCTATCCCCGTGACAGAGGCACACTATTAGCACCTGAAAGTTGGTTTCTACATAGGGCGAGCTACAACCCAATAGAGACAAGTTTAATGACCGCTAGAGTGACCAAAATATCGCTTGAGCGAACTTAAGCTCAAACGGCCATAACCTCTCCAGAAAACCCAAATCCCACCTATTTCAACAGAACTCAAAAGAAACAATCCTCAACTTCGAAAAGATAACATAAGACTAGAATAGATATCAATAACACCAATAGATACAAAACCAAACACCAAAAAGTATAAAAGGATTGGGTCTTAACCCGGGCCACTATACACTGGTTCAGTTACTCAATCATAGACTAGCCCTTATTAGCCCAACCACTTTGTTACCATAACCGATGTTCGAGCTATGCTTGAGCAAGAGCGTAGCAAGAATCAATTACCGTCGTTACCAGATCCAAATGTTAAGCCTTCATACCTAGACAAGATTCTGGTTGTGCCCTATCTAGTCAGATATATAGTACCCAAATTTATGAAGTTTGATGGAAAGCAGGGCAACGCAAGGGAGCATGTGGTGCAGTTCCTAGAAACCCTTGGTATCCATGGCACTGATCATTCTCTACGCCTATGGGAGTTCTCCAAGTCGCTCACCAAAAAGGCTTACAGCTAGTATGTGAACCTAGCACCTAACTCGGTTAAGAGTTTGGGAAGAGATGGAAAACAAGTTCCATACCAAGTTCTTCCAAGTCTAAGAGAAGGTTACCAGGCTCACACTTGGCCAAGATACTCAGAAAAAGAGTGAAGACGTCCTAGATTATGTCAAACAATTCTAAGACAAGGCAATCGACTGTCACGAGCTAGTGGACGAGGCCCACTTAGTCAACATCTGTGTAAAAGGAGTCTTACGTGACTATAAGCTATTGCTGGTAAACCATGGACTACCTACATTCTCAGTTCTAATTGAGGTGGCTAGGAATCTCAGTGCCACAGCCCCGCTACCTATGCCTACTACCCAGGCCTCCTTAAGGTCATCAATACTCTTGCAGTAGCAGAGTTACGACGGTAACCTCTCTAGGAGGAAACTGCTTGCAAGGAGAGACATCTAAGTCCCCAAAAAGCAAGAGTTATGAACATAGGAGCTCTTACCCCTCTGGTATTGAGAATGTTAAAGCTTTGGTTAAAGAATGGGTAGCTAATGGAGAACTCGCTCTACCGTCAGTTGATACCTTGCCAAGTAAAAAAGAGAGGGAGAACCCAGACTACTATGTCTACAATTGAGCCACCAAACACCTAACGAGGGATTGTTGGACTTTGAAAAATATCTTTACGAGGAAATTCGTGGCAAACGAGTTAAAATTTAAAGATGAGGGAGTGGTCACCGTGTCTTTTTCGAGTTTAAGGCATGCATTCCACATCGAGTAGCTTTGACCAACAAAGAGTTGCCACTTAATTTTTGAAGGGGAATTAAGGAACCTGTAACGATGCAAACTAAGTTAAGGTCTAGTTCGTCATAACAAAGAAAATTCCAGGGAAAGACCATTTTCGTGGAAGTACCTAATTTTATCCAATTCGGAAATTGACCTGTACTCACTCTCTATTTTATAATTTTGGTGGTTAATTGTTCAAAGAAATTCATTTTAGACCTATATCCTTTGACTAACCTAAAACTACATGATTTGAAGAAAACAAGTATCAATCATTTTAGTTATAAAACAAAGCCACATTTTCTTAATAAAATAAAGATTTTCCACCAAAAATGGATTGTAAATAAAATATGACTATAAGATCGAACTAAGATGAACAACACTTATAAAACATCTAAAACAACCAATTTTGCAAATAAAGAGCATATAAACTTGTATAATTGAAAAAGACAATGCAAAAACACAAGCACATGCTATGAAGATTTAGAGGACATACCGGATGCCCACACCATGCATCTTACATGTATTGCATAATATAAACATGGCCTAAAATATGCAACTAAACATGAAAAAATGATCCTAGGCCCGACTTGAGGTTCCTAGAATGATGAATGTTCACAAAGGAGGAAATAACACATAATGAAAAAAAAAAACAATGATATTAGCTATTTACATGGTGATTCAAGCCAGGCCTAACACACGAGCTCTAGACGATTAAATGAGCCTAATCATTCTGTTCTAAATGCAAAGAAAGAAAAACATGCAAAACAAAGCAAGAAAGTGAATAAAATGGATAACCTACATGATGTTATGATAGACTAATATCCTAGCATGCTTGAATACTAAAAATACGCCGAGAATAGGTACTGCAATAAGTGAAATGAGGGCGTTTACTTACTGGTTTGCTTAAACCGAAGATTACACCAAGAAAGTGTAAGAGCACCTTAATCTTGTTGCTTGCTAGCCTCCCTCAGGTTTTAGAACCCGAGTTAGGGTTGAAGTTCTTCAGTCCTTGGAATTTTTTAGAGTTGTTTAGTTGTTGTAGGTGGTGTATTTTCAGAGCAAGGATGAAGGGAAGAAATGAAAGGTTATATTTAGCTCTTACACTTGCAAAAAGCGGTTTCAATTTCTTAACCCTTCAAAGAAAGCGAGAGGGGCTCTATTTATAGAGCTGGGGGAAGCCTCTGGAATCCTTCTAAGGTTTCATCGCTTCCCCCTTTGCCATTTCTACTAAAATTGCACCAAAATTGAATTACCAAAAATAACTCTGTGATTATAACAACCCCACTCCGTAATTAGCTACTAATCCATAATTAAGAATGCTAATAAGATGGTTAATCAAAATTATGTGTTAATTGTGTGATTTGCATGTTATTGATTGAGTTCCTATCTTTTAACTATAGGAATATATGTTTGAATTTCTATTTCGGTATGTTAAATTGAAGGCCTTGTCGGCATTTGAACACGAAATTGACTATGTCTATGTGTTATTTAGAATTTTGGGGATTTTGCAGTAAGTTTCATTGGATTTCAATTCGGAGTCAAATAATTAGAATAAATTAATAATTAAGTTAAATTAACTTAGCTTCAATCATTCACCCAAAAACTTAGCTCTAATCATAATTAATTAAGCTAATACTAATCAAGCTTATATAAGGTCACTTAGACTCATCCAACAACATTCTAGACTTCATTCTTGAGATAAAAAATGTAGAGAGAGAGAGAGGAGGAAAAACATTGAGTTCAAGCTAAGTAGAAGAGGAGATTGAGAGGAATTAAGGAAGATTTTGCTTCAACACTTACAATTTAAGACCTTGGTAAGGATTTCAACTAAATTCATGACTATAAAGTACGTAGGAATTAAGATTATCTAAGTTAAAGTCTAAATTGGCATGAATTAAGGAAAAGGAAGCTAGAATTGCATATTAGACTGTGGCATTGAGCATAGTTCATGCATGCATGCATAATTCATGGAATTTAAGTTTGAATTTCAACAAATACTTACATGCATGGGCCTATACTTGCATGATTTTGAGAAATCAAATTGTTTTTTCTTTTATTACTCTATTTGTCCATGTTTTGGAAACTAAGATTTCAATTCATTACATGCATGTGTATGTATACACAAGTTTCAACTTGATTATGATCAATTGACTTGCTTTTGGGCTTTGATTTTGAGAATTGAACCTCATTTCATGTTTTTCTACAAGTTTCTGAGTGTTTCTTCAAGTTTTGGCCCAAAAGAATGTGTTTTGGTACTTTGAAATTGGATTTTGAACTTAGAACACAAATCTGGAAATTCCAGAATTCGTAGGGTTCGCTCGAGCGGTGGAACCTTCACTCGAGCGTACTTTCCATGCTCCTAGTACTTTTGCAGTCGAGGCATTTGGCTCAAGTGACCAAAGCTTCGCTCAAGCAAACTCACCCTTTCAAGGCACATGGTTCAAGCGACCAAAATTTGGCTTAAATGTAAAATGAGAGCATCTAGTACTTTTGCAAACTTTGCAGACCGCTTGAGCGACTAAAGCTTCGCTGGAGCGAACTGCCATGTTTTCAGAAATTTTGCAAAGTGTTTCAAAGTGCATTATTGCATCCTCATTCCATCTTAGGCATTCTTAAGCCATGGTTTAGGCCATATTAATAAGGATATGAATTAGAAACACACTAAGAAAAAAATGTAACAAGTTGAGTGTATTTAGAGTGTGTGTTTCAATATGTATTTGTCACGTGTTGTAGGCAGGTCACGCGACATTTCGACCGATCTGTCTATGTTTTCTATTCTGCTTCTGGAGCTATCTGCGAATAACAACTCCGTAAAGCTATGTTTGACTATAAATATTTTCTGAATGAAATGACATGATAAGCTCTATTTTCTGAAATGAAATTTTCTATATAGATGAATGATTGTCCCATTTTTGAAATGTATCATGGCATCCTTAGCATCATGTGATATGTTATGTGTTACCTGGTACGAAGGTTTCAAGTGGGTTTTATTTATGGAATTGATTGTGCATAACCAACTATATGATTTGCAAGTGGGTCTTTATGATCATCTCATGTAAATATGGGTCTTAATGACCATATGCTCTGTATATGGGTCTTTATGACCAATTTGATCCATCAGCACTAATGGATGTACTACGTATGACTATTTACAAGTCTGAATATATATATGAATCTGTTTCTGATTTTAATTCTGATTTATGAATCTATTATGAACATCATTCATAAAATCTTTACTCTGTTGTTATTCACTAGGCTCCTGCTCACTTTATTAATTATGTATGCAGGTGATCAAGCGCGTGACCAGAGTTGAGACTTCTAGACTTGATCGATTTGTGTCAGCCAACTTGTGCGCCTCTCGAGGAGGTTTCAGAAGTCTTTTTGTGGTCAAGTTCTGTGGATAATGTTTGTGATCAAGCCTAAGTTTTATTTTCTTTTCTTTTGTTTGGACAAGTTTACGTTTCTTTTGTAACTAGAGCTAAGTCCCTTTTTGACTTATCTATTTTGTGGAGATGTGGTTGACGTTATAATATATGTATACAAAGTTTGAAGTTTACGCCTCATATAAGTCTGCATAGCTCTATGGACAATGTATTTTGATATTTGCTTTCGCTGGCTCCTAATACATTGATTTCTATTTAAGAGGCATTCGGTAATCTACGGAATACTGGCTGTTGCTAAACCTATAGGGCAGATTTGGGTCATGACAAAGATGCTTCAATGTGCACATGTTCAAACAATGTGTGCACATGCATTTTGCCTTGGTACACATGCCGTGCATGCATGCACAAGTACATGGTCCTATGCTATTGGCTTTCTTACGACACAAGTAAGCCCAAATTGCATTCCGACCAATGTTTTTGATAAAATGGGTCACTAATTTTGAAAAATACGACCAATCAAAGCACAATCGGGCTTTCTGAGGTTAATAAGTTGGTTTTTGGCTAAAAACGGGTCCAGAGGTAAAATGGTCATTTTTGCAAAAAGCTAATTTTTGGACAAAACGGGTTTGTATAGCAACTCTAAACAACCTTTAAATATTCTAAGGATGAAGTAAGTACCATTTCATCATCGGGGGGCTTGAAAGCACCTGAAGTGTTAGGGTTAGGCAAAATGGGGTATTTATAGTTGTCTCTCTTTAATAGAGCTCAAACAATCATGAAGTGATGAGAAGCAACTGTTAAAGACCTGAGACCATCCAAATTAACATGACCCTAAGGCTTAAGGCAGTGCCATACATTTATGCAAGTGATCAAACCCATAGGTTATCTATATATCCTTGACTATAAAGAATCAGATTAGTGTAGTTCAGGGGTGGTTGTGCAACAATATATGTGAGTGAGTGTGTGCAACAAGCAGTCAAACATTCATCCAAGCATCCATTCTAAGAAGAGGAGAGCGGGCAATACCTACCGTACTCACCTTGTTGTCCCTATGCCAAGCTCATTTTCATTTTTTTCCAAATTTGTGCCAAACTATTCCAAATAATAAAACACATCACAATGTGGTTAGAGTGGAGCCATTATGATGCCAATGTATGCCATTCTATGCTCATATCAACAAGGCGAGGGTATGTCATTGTATGTCATTCCATGCTCATATCGACGAGTCATGGTTTCATTAAGAGCCAAATGGTGATTTTTCATGCCCGCATTGACGAGTCACAGAGGTATTTAAATGCCAGGTGGTGCCATCTTGTGCTCGTATCAACGAGTCATAGGGTTTAATGAATGCCATTCCATGCTCGCAACGGAAAGACGTGGAGTTTATTAGGTGTTGTTCTATAAGACATGGAGGTTTGTTTGATACCGTTTCCACACTCGCATCGGCAAGACGTGGGGGTTTGAATGCCAAGTGGTTCCTTTTCCATGCTCACATCGGCAAGACATAGTGGTTTTAAATGTTATTTCATGATCCCATCAGCAAGATGTGGGAATTTTGAATGCCAAGAGATGCCTTTCCATGCTGGCATCGTCAACACATGGAGGTTTATATGCCATTCCATGTTCGCATTTGCAAGACGTGGGAATTTAAATGCCAAGTGGTGCCTTCCATGCTCACATCAGCAACACATAGAGGTTTAAATGCTATTCCACTCTTGCATCGGCAAGATGTGCGAATTTAAATGTCAAGTAGTGCCTTTCCATGCTCGCATCGACAAGGCATGGAGGTTTAAATGCTATTCCACTCTCGCATCAACAAGACTTGGGAATTTAAATGCCAAGCGATTCATTTCCATGCTCACATCGGCACATGGATTTTAACAGGTGCCGAGTGATACCAAACGACTCCAATTTTGCTGATATGTATTAAGTGGTGCCATATGCCAAGTTTTATCAAGCGGGTGCCAAAATTCGCCAAGTGTTTTGCTAAGATATGTCAAAATTTGCTAAGGTTTACTAGGTGTTTGCCAAGTGGGTGCCAAAATTCGCCAGTTACTATTTGATTTTGAGGAATATTTTTGCCATGCCACGTGATTTGTGTGCTAGTGCCAATGCCATAAATGACAAAATAATTGTGCCTCAAAAGGCATGCCAATGTTGGTGACTCAAAATGTGTGCCAATGTCGGTGCCTCGAAAGGCGTGCCAATAGGATGATAAAATCATGTGCCAGTGAGGTGCCTTGAAGGGCATACCGATGTCTAGAATAATAAAATGATATGCCTTGAAAGGCATGCCAATACCTGAGTTTGAGTTTAGAATATACCTATGCCTTGAGAATGTCCAGAGGGTGCTATAGGTTGGCCATGCATGAGGGTTACATACGGACCAACACAAAGTGTACGCACGCATATCTGTCCGATGTATGCACGTACCAAGCTTGTGTGCACATAAAAACAATGTGCGCATGCACACTCGGCTTTGGTACGCGCCACTGTCATGACCCAGAGGATTTAAATACCACAAAATCCTTCATTTCCTTCACTTCTACTTCCAAAAATCCTCTCCCTTCCTTCCTAGGTTCTCCTTTCTCCACTTTAGGGCTTTCTCATTGCTTGATAACTCGAGTTTTCGTTCAACTTTTTGGATTCCTCACTTTCGCGACCTTCGCTTCTACCGAACTATTTTGAGTTCCAGCTGTTTCTTGCTCTTTCTTAGGTATTTTCACCTCTTCTCTTGTAACGGCCCCAACTTTCGGGCCGTTAAATAAGTACAATAATACAACACAAGTAAGATAGATAACCAAAATATTTTAATACACACATATAAGCATAATTATACAATAGATAATTCATTTGTGTTCCGTTATAGGATTACAAAACATTGCCAAACCAAAAGTAAAAAAAAAATAAAAAAAACTAGTTTAAGTCTTCAAATGAACCACAGCACCAACACTTCATCTTATTTTCCTTCGAAGTAACCTTCACCATTGTAAACTGCTTCATCACTTGGCATGACACGCCATGGGCTTGGAATGCCCAGTAAGAACGCACACACCCTCCTACCTTCTAACAACCAATCAACCATATGTAGAACAAATTGGGTAATACATAATGCAATTCTACAATAAGGTTTCCTGAATTAGTAGTTAGACTAGACATCTAGAATCCTCCAAAGAGATCCTTTAACGCAACCACAAGGATTGAACACCGGACTATCCAGAACTCCCCATTTTGCTACTCTGCAGACCTTATCACCTATGCCCACCTCCCGGTTACTTACTGATCAGTGACATTGATGGATCTCAAAAGGAACAGCCAAACAAGTGGGCTCGCTTACACTTAAATCGTGCCTAGGGCTCACTTACACCGTACACATACCATACCAAATCATGGCTAGGGCTCACTTACACCCTGAAACCACCGCATAGAATCTGAATACATCCGTGTCAACCTAGGGGCTTGCTTAACCCGCTTGCGAAAGACTTAACTCATTTGGTATTAATCCCATCATAATTCATGTCATTCATATGTATAAATTATACCAAAACACTAATATGAACGTCACCCATTGCCAACCCCTTATCACTTCCCGTTTATTAGATCTTGCTAAGCAAGTTAGTCACATTCGGAAATTCAGTAATACAAAAGAGCATGAGACAAATATAAGAGAGGAAATATAGCTCATGATAATCATACATAAGTCTGGTAAGGCAAGAAAACAATATTAGGCATGCTTTGAAATACCTAGAGACGAATAACATAATAAAACATCATTTCCAGCACTGGTTAGTTTTGCAGGGCAAACAAGAATGCTTTCGTAAAAATACTTCCAGCTCAAATTAGGAGCTGAAATTGCATAGAAACAATAATCAACATGTCTAGTTTCAGTTCCAATTCTTAGAATTTGCACAGCACCTCCAGAAATTCATTTACAAGCTATATTCTAAAACCTGTCCAGATTTGTCATCCTTTGCGAAAACTAGCTTTCCTCTCAATCTACCTAATGATTTTCACCCAAATAAATTCTGTTGGAAAGAGGATTCAGAATTATAAATTTTAACAGAAGAACCAACATGAGATGATTTTTTTGGAATTTTATAAAATTGCAAGGAGTGGACTATTTTTCAGAGACTCGGGACTAGATTTTTAAATATAATGTCCAAGCCCTAAAAACACACAAGGAGGGGCTAATAAAATTATCACCAGCTCTAAAAACACTAAATATCCTACATTAAATTCAGATTTGAGAAATTAATAAATTTGTTATTCTTGTAAATTAGAGAAGTTGCAATGGTGCATAATTTGACAAATTTGCAAGACAAAAGTCATTAGATCATACCCACACTTTCATACACACCAAAAATCTTTTTTACCATTAATATGCAACACAAGAGGACATAGTAGACAATAGGATGAGATGGGTGAAGAATTGGAGAAGATAAGGGAGAGATGGGTTCTTACCTTGACTCCAGAAAGTACATTTTCTTCCTATTCTCTTTTTTTTTTTGTTTCTACTTCTTCTTCTTCTTCTTCTTCTTCTTCTTCTTCTTCTCCCTAATCACACTCTACTTCTATCACCCTCTCCTTGGCTGCTGAAATCTGGGTGTGTAATTGAGACAAGGCTCCTAATTTATAGGCCATGAATTTCAGTTAAAAAGACCATTCTACCATCTTGATTAAGGACTAAGGAAAATAATAAATATCTAGATATTTTGTTTTCCACTAATTTGCTCAAATAAATAATAAAAACATTTATTTAAAGATATTTCTAGATATTTATTTGCTCAAATAAATAATAAAGATTCAAATAACTAATAAATATTCAAATAGACTAAAAAAAAGATATGAATTAATTTAGAAACTAGGAGGTAAAATAAATCAAAACCAAGTTTTAGGGTATTTCTAATTATAAAATGGTGTTCTAGGATTTAATTATGATAATATACAGGAAAATTATTCTTTATTAGGCCATTTTGCACACTTTTACAAAACTAGAGGGTAAAATGCTATTAACCTAAGTCTCAAGGTTTCACCTGTAATTATCAAAATTAGGGTCTCTACTTCTCTACCCTTTTCTAGCTTTCCTTTATTGTTGCATGTTTTTATCGCTTTATACGTGTCACGACCTCAACACGCCTCTAGAGGTTAGAGTGGTGACCGACCAGTAACCATAAATTATCTACGGCCTCAAAAACAAAATTTAAAAATATTTAAATAATATCGAGCCTTAAGTGGAAGCAAAACAGAATTAACATTATTCAGTGAGTTATGTATACATGATCATATTCAAAATATATAAAACATCTCACCACACATTTGCAATATAGATACAGGTATTTATTTCATACATAACCCAAGATCACACATAGGACATAACAAAAGCTTGACAAATAAAGCTTAGCATAGCTTGACCAAAAAAAAAAGGCTAAAGCCTTGACACTGAGGCACTTCTTAGGTGGTTTTATAAAAAGGGATTGTCTCCAAGCAATCTCTAATACGAATCCTCTTGATGCTCACCCACATATATATATATATATATATAAGAGTGAGCTAAGCAATCTCTAATACGAATCCTCTTGATGCTCACCCACATATATATATATATATATATAAGAGTGAGCTAGAAGCCCAATGAGTAATCTCAATGTACAGAGGTTAAATGAATGAATTTCATATTTATCAAAACATTCTTATCATAGGGGGAAAAAAATTATGAAATATGTGATGCATAAAATTGATTAAACATATCATTCAGAAACTTATCAAACCTTTCAAAGATTATCAGATGATGGAATAATTACCCATAACATTAAATACATTTAAACTTGACAGAATGAACTTTGGTCCATTACTTGGCAGAATGACCTTTGGTCCAATACATGACAAAACAACCTCTGGTCCAATACACAATAGCTATACAGAATGACCTCTAGTCCAATATATGACAGAACGACCTTTAGTCCAATATATAACTACTGTATAGAACGACCTCTGGTCTAACAATTAGCAAAACGACCTCCAATCCAATATACAACAACTGTACAGAATGGCTTCTGGTCCAACAAATAGTGGAACTACCTCTGGTCCAACAAATAGCGGAATGACCTCTGGTCCAATTTATAATTCACAAAGAATTTATTTAAGAATGTCACAATAAATTATCAAATTGGAACTCATTCATTTGTAGCAAAACAAAATTTTAGAAAACATTACATTTCATAGCGTTTTAAATTAAACACTTAAGAACATAATTTTGGAAAAACTCATCAAATCATAAGTATTTTGGAATTTCTTAACATATCTTATCATTTCAAAAGTATTTATTCGAAAAACTTATCATATCATAAACAATCGAAAATTCATACCGTATCTTATCGAATATTTCGTAGACAAAACATGGATTTCATAAGTCATCTCTAAAATCATTATTAACATGAAAATATCTTTACAAAGATATTACTCACCTTGTCTAGTTCGATGTTTCACTTCGACGTTCCAACCTACATATAGCATATAACCAAACAAATTGAAACACAATCCCAATAAAATACTTTTCTCCCTTATTCATTTACTTATGTCGATTTCTTACTTTGCTTCTTTAATCAATTAACATATGTTGGTTCTTAGCTCAATAATCCTTAATGAGGCTTAATTCATGCTTATGAATGCTCGAAAAAAAATGAGGACTAAAATACAAACAAGATGTAATTTCTCAAAATATGTTGAAATAGGCCTACTCGCTCAAGCGGACTATGCTGTCTGCAAAAGTTATTGGATGCCTGTTATGTGCGCTCGAGCGTGACGATACTGCTCGAGCTGCCTGTAAATTTCTGGGCTCCAAAATGTAATAAAAATGACATCAAACACATTTTCAAAACCTAGACTCATGCATGACTCAATTTAAACATGTAATTTTATTAATAAGCATGAACCCATGACTTATTTTCAATTTCTAATACAAAAACTCTTTGATTTGTCAAGATTAAAACCAAAACTTCATGAATTTAATGATTTCAATACTTTTCTTCCTTTCCCACAAAACATGGAATTAAAGCTAGAAGCTCTTAGAAAAATATTTGCATGTCAAAACTTGCAATCAAAATTGTATAATCCTTAGAAAACATTTACATGTACGAAATTCAAATCAAAATCAAGCCAATTCTTGATTGTCAAATTTTAAATCATAATTTATTTTTTGATTTATCCAAATTTAGATTTAATTAATTTTCTTCATATCAAATCCAATTTCAAACTCACAAATTCTAAACCAAGAATTAAACTTTCAAAATATGATTTCAAAACTTGGGTTCATACATGACTTGTTTAAAAACATACAGGGCTTGTTTGGTATGTTTTTGGGAGAGTTGTTTTTGAAAAGAATTTTGGGGAGAGAGTTTAGAAATTTTTTTGGTTTGTTTGGTTGTATATTTCTAAAGTAGTTTGAGAGTTTGAGAGTTTGGGATGATTTGATATTTTGTTGTAATTGAGTAGATGTATGTGAGAGAAAAAGTGATTGAGAAGGAGAGAGGAGAGAGAAAAAGTGATTGATTGATGTGTAAGAAAGAGAAAGTGATTTTGGAAATTTTTTGAAAAAAACACAAACCAAACAAATTTTTGAATTTTTTTTTCAAAAACAACTCTCTCAAAAACAAACCAAACAAGCCCACAGACTCTTAAGTAATCAAGTCCTTCATTTCCTTCACTTCTACTTCCAAAAATCCTCTCCCTTCCTTCCTAGGTTCTCCTTTCTCCACTTTAGGGCTTTCTCATTGCTTGGTAGCTCAGGTTTTCGTTCAACTTTTTGGATTCCTCACTTTCGCGACCTTCGCTTCTACCGAACTATTTTGAGTTTCAGCTGTTTCTTGCTCTTTTTTAGGTATTTTCACCTCTTCTCTTGTAACGCACCAACTTTCGGGCCCGTTAAATAAGTACAATAATACAACACAAGTAGGTTAGATAACCAAAATATTTTAATACACACATATAAGCATAATTATAGAATAGATAATTCATTTGTGTTCCGTTATAGGATTACAAAACATTGCCAAACCAAAAGTCAAAAAAAAAAAAAAAAAAAAATTAGCTTAAGTCTTCAAATGAACCACAGCTCCAACACTTCATCTTATTTTCCTTCGAAGTAACCTTCACCATTGTAAACTGCTTCATCACTTGGCATGACACGCCATGGGCTTGGAATGCCCAGTAAGAACGCACACACCCTCCTACTTTCTAATAACCAATCAACCATATGTAGAACAAATCGGGTAATACATAATACAATACTACAATAACGTTTCCTGAATTAGTAGTTAGACTAGACATCTAGAATCCTTCAAAGAGATCCTTCAACCCAACCACAAGGATTGAACACCGGACTATCCAGAACTCCCTATTTTGCTACTTTGCAGACCTTATCACCTATGCCCACCTCCCGATTACTTACCGGTCAATGACATTGATGAACCTCAAAAGGGACGGCCAAACAAGTGGGCTCGCTTACACCCAAATCGTGTCTAGGGTTCGCTTACACCGTACACATACCATACCAAATCGTGCCTAGGGCTCACTTACATCCTAAAACCACTGCATAGAATCTGAATACATCCGTGTCAACCTAGGGGCTTGCTTAGACCGCTTGCGAAAGACTTAACTCATTTGGTATTAATCTCATCATAATTCATGTCATTCATATGTATAAATTATACCAAAACACTAATGTGAACGTCACCCATTGGCCAACCCCTTATCACTTCCTGTTTATTAGATCTTGCTAAGCAAGTTAGTCACATTCGGAAATTCAGTAATATAAAAGAGCATGAGACAAACATAAGAGAGGAAATAGAGCTCATGATAATCATACATAAGTATGGTAAGGCAAGCAAACAATATTAGGCATGCTTTGAAATACCTAGAGACGAATAACACAATAAAACATCATTTCCAGCACTGGTCAGTTTTGCAAGGCAAACAAGAATACTTTGGTAAAAATACTTCCAGGTCAAATTAGGAGTTGAAATTGCACAAAAACAATAATCAACCTGTCTAGTTTCAGTTCCAATTCTCAGAATTCGCACAGCACCTCCAGAAATTCATTTACAAGCTATATTCTAAAACCTGTCCAGATTTGTCACCCTTTGCGAAAACTAGCTTTCCTCTCAATCTACCTATTGATTTTCACCCAAATAAATTTTGTTGAAAGAGGATTCAGAATTATAAATTTTGACAGAAGAACCAACATGAGATGATTTTTCTAGAATTTTATAAAATTGCAAGGAATGGACTATTTTTTAGAGACTCGGGACTAGATTTTTAAACACAATGTCCAAGCCCTAAAAGCACACAAGGAGGGGCTAATAAAATTATCACCAGCTCTAAAAACACTAAACATCCTACATTAAATTCAGATTTGAGAAATTAATAAATTTGCTATTCTTGTAAATTAGAGAAGTTGCAATAGTGCATAATTTGACAAATTTGCAAGACTAGACAATGGGTTCTTTTTACCATTAATATGCAACACTTTCATTAGATCATACGCACACTTTCATACACACCAAAAATCCTTTTTACCATTAATATGCAACACAAGAGGACATACTAGACAATAGGATGAGATGGGTAAAGAATTGGAGAAGATAAGGGAGAGATGGGTTCTTACCTAGACTCAAGAAAGCACATTTTCTTCCTATTCTCTTTTTTTTTTTTTTTTGTTCCTTCTTCTTCTTCTTCTTCTTCTTCTCCTCCCTAATCACACTCTACTTCTCTCACCCTCTCCATGGCTGCTGAAATGTGGGTGTGTGATTGAGACAAGGCTCCTAATTTATAGGCCATGAATTTCAGTTAAAAAGACCATTATACCCTCTTGTTTAAGGACTAAGTAAAATAATAAATATCTAGATATTTTGTTTTCCACTAATTTGCTCAAATAAATAATAAAAATATTTATTTAAAGATATTTATTTGCTCAAATAAATAACAAAGATTCAAATAACTAATAAATATTCAAATAGGCTAAAAAAAAGGTATGAATTAATTTAGAAACTAGGAGGTAAAATAAATAAAAACCAAGTTTTAGGGTATTTCTAATTATAAAGTGGTGTTCTAGGATTTAATTGTGATAATATACGGGAAAATTATTCTTTATTGGGCCATTTTGCAAACTTTTACAAAATTAGAGGGTAAAATGCTATTAACCTAAGTCTCAAGGTTTCACCTGTAATTATCAAAATTAGGATCTTTACTTCTCTACCCTTTTCTAGCTTTCCGTTATTGTTGCATGTTTTTATCGCTTTATACATGCCACGAGCTCAACCTGCCTCTAGAGGTTAGAGTGGTGACCGACCAATAATCATAAATTATCTACAGCCACAAAAACAAAATTTAAAAATATTTAAATAATATCGGGCCTTAAATGGAAGCAAAACAGAATTAACATTGTTCAGTGAGTTATGCATACATGATCATATTCAAAATATATAAAACATCTCACCACACATTTGCAATATACATACAGGTATTTATTTCATACATAACCCAAGATCACACATAGGACATAACAAAAGCTTGACAAATGAAGCTTAGCATAGCTTGACCAAAAAAAAAGGCTAAAGCCTTGACATTGAGGCACTTCTTAGGTGGTTTTACAAAAAGGGATTGACTCCAAGCAATCTCTAATATGGGTCCTCTTGATGCTCGCCCACATATATATATATATATATATATATATAAGAGTGAGCTAGAAGCCCAATGAGAAATCTCAATGTAGAGAGGTTAAATGAATGAATTTCATATTTATCAAAACATTCTTATCATAGAAAAAAAAATATGAAATATGTGATGCATAAAATTGATTAAACATATCATTCAGAAACTTATCAAACCTTTCAAAGATTATCAGATGATGGAATAATTACACATAACATTAAATATATTTAAACTTGACAGAATGAACTTTGGTCCATTACTTGGCAGAATGACCTTTGGTCCAATACACAATAGCTATACAGAATGACCTCTAGTCCAATATATGACAGAACGACCTTTAGTCCAATATATAACTACTATATAGAACGACCTCTGGTCTAACAATTAGCAAAACGACCTCCAATCCAATATACAACAACTGTACAGAACGACTTCTGGTCCAACAAATAGTGGAACTACCTTTGGTCCAACAAATAGCGGAATGACCTCTGGTCCAACTTATAATTCACAAAGAATTTATTTAAGAATGTCACAATAAATTATCAAATGGGAACTCATTCATTTATAGCAAAACAGAATTTTAGAAAACATTACATTTCATAGCATTTTAAATTAAACACTTAAGAACATAATTTTGGAAAAACTCATCAAATCATAAGTATTTTGGAATTTCTTAACATATCTTATCATTTCAAAAGTATTTATTCGAAAAACTTATCATATCATAAACAATCGAAAATTCATACCGTATCTTATCGAATATTTCGTAGACAAAACATGGATTTTAGAAGTCATCTCTAAAATCATTATTCACATGAAAATATCTTTACAAAGATATTACTCACCTTGTCTAGTTCGATGTTTCACTTCGACGTTCCAACCTACATATAGCATATAACCAAACAAATTGAAACACAATCCCAATAAAATACTTTTCTCCCTTATTCATTTACTTATGTCGATTTCTTACTTTCCTTCTTTAATCAATTAACTTACATTGGTTCTTAGCTCAATAATCCTTAATGAGGCTTAACTCATGCCTGGGAATGTTCCGAAAAAGATGAGGATGAAAATATAAACAAGATTCAATTTCTCAAAATATTTTAAAATAGGCCTGACCGCTCGAGCGGACCTTTGATTGCTCGAGTGGACTATGTATTTGATGCCTGTTATGTGTACTCGAACGGTGACTATACCACTCGAGCGGTCTAGAAATTTTTGGGCTCCGAAATGCAATAAAAATGGCATCAAACACATTTTCAAAACTTAGGGCCATGCATGGCTTATTCAAAATCATAAAAATACTTTGGAAAACACAAATACATGATCATTAGAAATTATTTACTCAAAACCTCATCAATTTAACAAAACTTGAATTAAAATCTCATGCATGAAAGGATTTCCAAATTCTTTTCTTACTTTTCAAAACATGAAATTGAATATGGAAACTCATGAAATGTCTGAAATAAAATGCAATTCAAAAGCTTTTATGCATCAACATTTCAAAATCCAAACCCAAAACTTAAAGTGTGTAAAGATTTCTAAACCCCTTTTTTCTTAGCTCTTCAAACATGAAATGGAGGCCACAAATTCATGCATCAACATTACATAATCTTTCATATCTTATCATTAAAGCTCAATTTCTTCATCTCTTGCTAATTTTCTTCTAATTTCATGAATGTAATTCCAAACTTAGATTCTTATTCAAAACCCATTTGCTTACAAATTCCATGAAATTGATCTTAAACTCTTCTTAATTTCAAGTATAACATGAACATTCTACATGAATTGAGTATAAATTTCATACCTTAAACTTTAATTTCAACAAGTTTAGTTGATTTTCCTCTAATCCCTCTTGTTCGTCCTTCAATTTCCAACATAATGTCGGTTTCTCTCTCTACACTCTTTAGCTCTCAAACTCACTCTTAAACTCTTCTTAATTTCAAGTATAACATGAACATTCTACATGAATTGAGTATAAATTTCATACCTTAAATTTTAATTTCAACAAGATTAGTTGATTTTCCTCTAATTCCTCTTGTTCTTTCTTCAATTTCCAACATAATGTGGGTTTCTCTCTCTACACTCTTTAGCTCTTAAACTCCCTCTCCCTCTCTAAGTTTCTTTCTCAGCAAAGCAATGAAAATACACATGCACCTCTTGACTTTTTCATGCTACCAACACAATACACACTCACTCACTTCTTGACAATACTACATGCATACACACTTGCACATGCAAGGCTCTAGCACAACATCTAACATGAACACACACCATAATTTATGATTAGGATTAGCTTAGCTCTAGATTACACAATTAGTTTAATTAAACCACACTTAGTCTTAATTAATTGATTCCCACATAACTCAATTAGTGTAATTAACTTCAATTAAGGCCCAATTAATCATATTTAAGTTTACCAATCTGAATCAGATTTTTAATCGAACTCCCAAAAGGTTCCAAATATTAAACTAAACTTATTAAGCTCATCAATTTTGATTTCTCAAATCAGTAAAGCTTTCAATTTCTAATCAGACTCAAAGATTCTATCAATAAATTACATATATAAGTTAGACACCTCACAAGCAATTCCAATTCAGAATAATCATAATCCTCAATCATCATAACTTAATTAATTCCAATTAGAAATCAATTTAATTAAATCCTAATTTTACTAAACCGAATCAAATTTTAAATTAAACTCTCATATGATTCAATACATGAAATTAAACTGATTCAATTCATCAATTTTACCTTCTTAAGCCATTTAGGCCTTCAATTTTTGATTTCGAAATAAATCCTTAGCAAAATCATATACAGACACAATAGGGCTCATAAATTCTAAAATTAAGTCCAAATAAAATGCAACTAAAATTCAAATTTCTGTAATTAATTAAATACAGAATACTATGAGCGGTGGGGTTATCAATATGAGCTTTTAGGGTGATATTTTTTATTATTAGTGTGTGTTTGGTAACGTTTACGTTTTCAATTTATATTTACAAAAATTTTATAAACTGGTTTTGTTTATTTTTTGTTTATTTTTAAAAAAACATAAACTTCAAACGCGTTTGATAATTGACAAAATGTTTAAAAAAATTTAAAAATATAAAAAAGAGTGAGAAATGACAAGTGGTGGCAAGTGGCGGCGGAAGACGGTGGTGGAAAGTGGTGACGGTGGGTGGTGGTGGTGGTGGTGGTGGTGGGTGACGGTGGCGGGTGATGGGTGGTAGCGAGTGGGTGTTGGTGGTGGGGGGGGGGGGGTGTGACTAGTGTTGGGTGGTAAAAAAAAAAAAAACTCAAAACGGAAACACATGTTTTGTGTTTTCATTTTTTGACCAAATTTATAAACTGAGACCACCGATTTATAAATCAAAAATTTTACCAAACAAGTTTTTATTTGAGCTTTTTAAATTTTTGTAAATATAAACCAAAAACTGAAAACGTAAGTGTTAACAAACGACAGATTTCATGTTTCCTTTGTGTATGTGAATATCTATCCATGCAAGTCATCACATTGCCATCATTGCCTCATATAGTCCATACACACAAACACTTGAGATGTTTGTCCTATTTTTTGCATTTTTTCACTGTTCATGCCTTCTTTGCACCATGTCCGACTATTTTTACCACTTTTTTCCCTGCTTCTCATTGTGTTGCTTATGACAGATTATCACATGTCTAGACAGTTCCCTCCCTTTGACCCAGCCACTTATGTGCCTCCCACCCACGCCCCGTGGGCCAGGATGGATAGGTTCCTTGAGGTGGGCGATATTAGTCCTCATTCGGTGGTTCTCCGCGAGCTCGAGCAACATTTATCTCATACAAGGTACAGGGTATGGCCCCCTCCTTCTACTTATATGCTTTATATCGTTTTTACACTATTTTTTTCCATTGGTTTAACTCATTTCCACCTTCTTTTTGCAGGAG
The DNA here is from genome assembly GCF_004153795.1 of Camellia sinensis. NCBI lineage: Eukaryota > Viridiplantae > Streptophyta > Magnoliopsida > Ericales > Theaceae > Camellia > Camellia sinensis. The sequence continues at coordinate 748,937 of NW_021025159.1, forward strand.
CGTTCTTGTCTCATCCGTGGTTTTGGCTCCACATCTGGTGTAACCAAGCGATATCAAACTCTGTCGATGACCATTAGGACTCTAGTAGATGGATATGGTCTCGGATCCTTGTGCGCATCCCTAGGAAACACTCAGGTCGGTCATGGCCTGTTGGTGGTCCTTTATGGAGAGATGTTGGGACACCACAGACACATTCCATTTTCCTAGCTCCAGTGAGATGACCCTAACACCAGAGGACTTCACGATGCTGTAGAGTCTTCCAATCGGCAACCTATTTGTGCTGATTGACCAATCTTGCATACCGAGTTGACGGTCTGGTGCATTTCCTAGGCACTGATCCATCTTATGAGGGTGGACTAGTTCCATACCAGTGGTTCTATACCCGCTTTCGACACTATCACCTTATTTCTCTTATCTAAATCTTCCATTTACCAGGGGCTTCTTGTTATACCTAATCAAGAGCATTTCATTCGCGAATACGTATAACAGGGTCCATCTTCGTCTATTGGCTTCCATGATGGACATGGACCAAATTGGGGACTTTGACTAGGGTGGCACTGCTCTGTCGACCATGTACGATTATACGAGTGTTGTCTCGCGTAATCGGGGTACTGGGTTAGGCGGATACTGGTATCTGTGAAGGTACATTACTTTTTGTCTTCTTTCTTTCACTACTTATTTGTCATTTTGCACCATCTATCTATTATACGTTTATCTGATTTATTTGTTCTTCATGCATTCTTGCAGATGTGGTTTTTTGATTGCTTTTTCCAGGTGGGTCCTGGAGTACGAGGCGTCTCCCCAAACGTCTTTTCCTGTGCTATCTGGTACCAGAGGACCCACAAGGATTGACAACATCTCCCTTTTCTTTCTATAGTTACTGAGTACCGACAACTGCTTGACACCATCTTCTACAACCATGTGAGTTTCACCTTCTTTCCTATATTATGCATGTTCTGATTCTTCATCCTATGATATACTGATCATTATACTGCCCTTTTTCAGATCATGTGGCATCGATGGATGGATGCGCCCCCTGTTGGTGAGGCTTGGTCTGTCAACCCATCACTGTGACAGGTTTTGGTGGGGAGAAAAAAGTTACTAAAGGGTACATCGTAGTAGATTTAGCAGTGGAGAAATCCGTGCTGCAATAAAGTTCTATCTATTTGAGGCGGAAACAAACTACCATATGATACTAGGTAGGGCCTGGATGCATTGTTATGGGGTTATTCCATCAAGTTATGACCAATGCGTAAAAGCAAGGCTAGGTAAGAAAAGTACTGTGACTATACATGCCTTAGAAAATTTGTTCAAAGTAAAAGAGGCACATTAAAGAAGCCCCTAAACTGTTGACTGAAGAAGCCCCTAAGATTGGTAAATTCATTTGGATAAAGTTGCTGAGGTGGGAGGACATTCGAGATGAGGAGGCAGAACCCACAAGTAGTAGACATAAGAGGAGTGGCAAGTCGTCTAGCCCTTCACCTGAAATTGTTAAAGTCTGCAAGGGTAGCAAAACAGTCTATTATCTGAGACAATGTTGGGAGCCAGACTTCATAGTGTGGGGACACTAGAGACGAAGGAACGGTTAAGGTACCTGAGGCGTCCGAGGAATACATGCAAGATAAGCCTAAGCCACAACAACAAGTAATTAGCAAGGTCAACCTCAATGACTCACCAAAATAGAGTAGACCTATGTTCATCAACAACACGATGGCTCCTGGGACTAAGGTGGGACTAATAGCTCTCTTGAAGTGTTATAGCAATGTTTTCGCTTGGACATGTGATGAAATGCCAGGCCTTGACCCATCTCTTATCACTCATTACCGTAACACATTTACTAGCTCTAAGCTAGTGAAGCAGCATGCTAGGAAGTATCATCCTAATCTTGAAGTAAAAATCAAAGAAAAAGTAGAGAAGTTATAGAAAGCCAAGTTCATCGAGCCCATACAGTACCCCATATGGCTAGCAAACATTGTGCCTGTAAAGAAAAAGAATGGCCAGATAAGAATTTGCATCGATTTTTACAATCTGAACAGAGTCTACCCAAAGGATGAGTTCCCTCTGCCTCACGTAGATACCCTCGTTGGCCCTACGACGGGACACCAAATGTTTTCTTTTATGGATGGGTTTAGCGGTTACAATCAAATCAAGATGGCTAAGAAAGATGCTGAGAATACAGTTTTCAGAACACCCTTTGGAAATTTTTCTTATACAATGATGCTCTTTCGGTTTGAAGAATGTAGGGGCAACTAACTAGTAAGCAATGACTGCAGTGTTTCATGACATGTTGCATCGTGAAGTAGAGGCTTATCTAGATGACTTAGTAGTGAAGTCTGTCGAGGCCAATAGACACCTCATTGATTTATAAAATGTCTTTCAGCACTATTGAAAGTTCTGTCTGAAGATGAATCCTCTCAATTTTGCATTTAGAGTTATAACGGGAAAATACCTCGGCTTCTTAGTTCATCAGCAAGGGATAAAGCCAAACAGAGATAAAATAAGATTAATCATGGAAATGCCCCCGCCTTACTCCCAAAAGACCTTAAAGAAATTACTAGGCAAAGTATTTTAGTTGAGAAGATTCATTCCGACTCTCGCTGAAATCACTTCTCCTTTCAGGGTATTGCTAAAATTAAATCATAAGTTCGAGTGGTTACCAAAACACAATCAAGCTTTTGGGGCAGTAAAGAGAACACTTGCTTCTCCGCTCACCATGATCGTGCCACAACCAGGGAAGCCTCTGCTATTGTATCTCGTCTTCACACCTAGGTCCATCGACGCCTGTAAACACCCCATTTTGACCGGCCTTAATATTTAGGCGCTTTCTTTTGATCACTAGATGATGAAAATTGGAAGATGCTATTTTATGAATTTTTCAGCTGAAAAGTCAAATTTAAGCTTTAATTCCAACCTTATACCCGTTTTGGCCAAAGTATTTAGACCTATTCAAAAATCTTTTTTAGCATTTTTCTTATCTAGAAAATTTAGCAATTTTGGAAAAATTGGCTCTTCAAAAAACAGAAATGGGTCTTGGCTCTTCAAAATTGATTCTTCAAAAAATGGGTTTTAGCTCTTCAAAATTGGCTTTTTAAAAAATAAAGGGATGTTGGCTTTTCAAAATTGGCTCTTCAATAAAGGAAGGGGTGTTGGCTTTTGAAAATTTACTCTTCAAAAAATGAAGGGGTCTTATCTCTTGGCCTATATATAAAAGACTATTAAAGCTATGAGGAGGGAGGTCTTAGTTTTGATCAAAAGAAAGTTATTTTGTCAAAATTGAGAGAAAATACAAAGTGAGATATAAACCTCTTACCTTTCACTAATATTCCACTGATATACACTACCCAAAATTCCACTAAAGCTAAAACTCAAAACTTCTTACTAAGATTCTAAAGCATACTCTATAACCGTGAGGGTGTAAACAAGAAAATTTCACAAATCAAAAAATCCACCATTTCCTCCAAAGGTGAATTTTTGAAATCTTCTTATTTATTTTATTGTATTTTTTTATTGTTTTAAATATGTGATATTTACTGTTGTACATAAACTGTTGTAATTTACCATTTTGAATGGTCAGTACCACACTGCCTAAATAAACTATTACAATTTACTACTTTAAATGGTAGGTCAAACCACCTAATTTGTTAAAAATGTAACCCCGCCGAATAAATAGTGGCCAGTGGTGAATAATAATCTCCGGTGGTGAATAGTATTCTCAAGCAGTGAATGGTATTCTCAAGCGATGAATAGTGCCCTGTCGGATGAACAGTAACTGGTGAATGAATAGTAACCATTTTATTTTTTATTTTTTTATCTTATTCGTATGCTTTGTTAGTTTCGGTTCATGTTGTAATAATCTTCTAATCCCACGTCTTTTTATTTGATTTTGTAATAATTCAGTGTTGTAATAATTCTCAACCCCCGCTTATTTCTATCCCTTTTTATATATGTCTTCCAACCCTATTTCTTTCTATCCTTTTTATTTACTCAATTCCCATATATGTACATAGCATCATATTTTCCTTTTCATTGTATCCATGTTCAGCATCTATATTTCATGGATCTAGATTCAGCTCATTTATATCTGTGGGTTTAATAAATTTTTATGTCATTATACGCGTTACCTCATGTTCTTGAGATGATTCACATGTCATATATTAAAAGCCGAATCTTTAGTTGCATCTCATGAGTGAATTATTTTAGGATTTTGTACATAGGATCATGCATATTTTGCTAACTTTGTTTTGTAGTTGTTCGCGGGATGCCAGTAAATATGTGAGTTTTTATACTTTAGCATCTCGCTTCTATGTGCTTTTCTTACTGTGTTTAGTATCCTACTATGTGGCTATTTGCTTATTTGATATATCTATATGAATGCCAATGGATGGAGGTTATGTTGTTTAGTTTGGAATAATATTGATTTTGTGTTTGTCAGCTCAATTTTTGTTAGGTTGAACATTATTCAAACTCTTTCAAAATAATGAAATCAAAATGTTGCAAATTGAACGACATAGTCTATATTTGTTTGCTTCACATAGCAAATTTTAGGATTTACTAAATAAATCAGAATATGAACATATAAAGTAAATAAAATTCAGATCAATGGTTTAGTAGAGGCCAATCTTTGATTGAGTGAGTGGGAGTGCTCAATTAATGACCTTCCCCCCTCATATATAAGGTTCCGACCAAGAATCCTTGATTACGACGAACAATGGCCTTGGTACAAGTCACAGGTTTTCTAATTTTTCTAAAATATTTGGTGGCGACTCTAAGATTTGATGACGCAGTCTATTTCAGGCAAATGTTTTTGCAATAAAATGGATTTTCTATAAAGTTGTCAAATCGAACTCTCATCTACGTTTCACATTGCACTCATGAGACTAGATCGAAGAAATTGAGGGTCCAAACTATTTAACACGCACGGATACCCCTCGAGCGGTGTTACAGTTTCTAGCCACTTTGTTGGGGATATTAAGAAACCTTGACTTGAATTCCATGATATAATTTTTATTTTCAATTATATGTTCATTGCATTGCATGTATTTGATTGGTACACTTAAAGCCCCTATGTTGCCCAGATATTATTGGGAGCACAGGCAAGCTTTTTGTGACACTATACCATCTCTGCATTACTTTTGAGACCTTGTGTTAATACTTTTTAAGATCTGTCAAAAAGGTAGCTCCACTATCTAAGGTTATCGGACCTCAAAGAGAGGCTATATTGACTCTTTTGATTTCTTGGGATCTTAACTAGTTATTAATTAAAGGGCTCTTTAGTGACAGTAGACGTCCCCGAACGTCCCGGGAGGGAATCCCCTCCCCCCCTCCCCCGTTTTGTTCATTGGGCTCACTACAGTTCAGGACTCAAAGTCACGGTCCTGTATCTAATCTCGTAGAGTACAATGCAAGACCGATGAATCATCAAAGAATCCAAATCTGGCAAATCGTTTTTGAAAACAGATTTTTTTGAAAGAAGTGCCAAACATGGACTGCTTTGCCAGATACAGAGTCGCCACCTAAATATTTTATTTTGGAAAATTTAAGAAACCCTGACTCGTTGCCTAAGTCCACGTGTCCGTCATCACCAAAGTTGCATCGGCACGGGAACTTGGGTACGATTGGGGAAGGTCACTTCGTGAGCACCCTCGCTCGCCTGATCAAAGATCGGCCTCTACTAACCATGATATCAAGTTTAGAAAACATTATGCATTCTTATTCCGGTTTTTATCCTAGATTTACTACATGATGCGCACAGCATACAAGTATAGACTGGGTCGCCTGAATTGGAACGAAACATCTCATGTTTGTTTTGAAAACGGTTTGCTACTCGCAAGTAAGCTAAAATGTGGATTTGCCCCCCTCAGGTGGGCTTAGAACAAATGATGATTTGCCACTCTCAAGTGGGCTTAAAACTCACAATTGATGAATTGTTCCAATCCAAATAACCTAACCTTCACCCATAGGCATTCAGGCAAGTTATATCACATAAGCAATTAGCCTAATGGTAAGCATGCTATCATGGCAGTCACTCACACACATGCGGAGATGCTAAAGCATAAACACTTACTGAGTACTCCAAGCCAAAACAGAAACTAGTTAGAAATCAATGCATGATCCTAACTATACAGAAATGCCTAATGCAACACATGCAAAAATGCAACTATAATAGGCTCGGCTATTCTAAGATGGCATATGATGAAATGCTACAGCTAACAAGTATTCAACTCGGAATTGAGATACAAATGCGGTTAGTATGATGCGCCGAGCCCGGTGCATGCAAAACAGATGAATGATGCAAACATGCACGCATAAGTATGCTAATTGAAGCATACCCTAATCTAACCATCATAAGCGGGTAAATAAAATGGAAAAAGACGTGGGGTTGGAAGACATACATCACACGCACACACACTTATTACAATTGTGCCCTCGCTCTGAGGGTCCGAATAAATAATACAGTCCGAAAAATAATTACAGTCTGAATAAGTACAAAACCTAATTAATTAACAGTTTAACTAGGATAGCAAGTAAATTATCATGCAAGCTATGGACCGCCTCGACTCTATTCCGAATGATGAAAGATGCATGCTTGAGTTGCTTGGCGCGGAAATCCATTGCGATGCCCCGATTCGCCTCTGTTTACACTTAATCCCGGAATGTTGTGCGAAGCTCCAGAAGGCTGTTGATTTCTGATTTGCTGCGACAGATAGCAAGAAAGGGGCATGGCAAAGTATTTTCACATATGTATGCATGACTACTCTTCATGGAGAGTAGTCCTTGATCCTCGTGCCACCAATCACGCATCTCGATGCATGATGGCTGAGGGAGAGAATTGCATGACTCGATGTGAAATGAATGCACGTATAAACACAACAAGACCCAAACTCCATCATGGGTAATCCAAAGTGTCGGCGACTGGGAATTGAGACACGTTCCGTCACTCGGAGTACGAAACGTCCCTCGTTTCCTGTGCTTGGGCTAACTCCCATCCCAAACACGATGCAAATGAGATGGCATACACAATGCGACTTTGTTTCCCGTGCTTGGGCTAACTCCTATCCCAAACACAATGCAAATGAGATGGCAAACACAATGCGACTAACACGTAACCTAGCATACGCAATGCTATGGACTAAAATGGCATACACAATGCACGTGATGTAACATGGCATACACAATGTTCTAACATGCAACCTAACATACGCAATGCTATAGACTGAAATGGCATACGCAATGCACGATGGACTTATATCAATATGAGTGGACCTCAGCCACACTCACATCAGTGGCCATTAGATGAAAATGAGACAACCGAAATGTGTGCACACATGCACGAATACTAAGGACCGAACCTAAGGCATTGAATGCCACTCTACCAAAGCATGGCAAGGGATAAAAGATGGCATGGAATAGCATAAATTATAGCTCTGAAAGAGCATGAAATATGGTCCCGAAACATGCAAATATGGCACACAATGCAAGCTAGGGGGCCCAGGTACCGAAACTAGTGAAGTGCGTTACTCTAGAGGTATCCAAAGCAATGCACCAATGGAAAAACCAACCCTAAAAAGACCCTAGGCAGGTCTGAAATAGTGGGGAAATGGCCTAAAATGATAGCTCGGAATGCAACGGAATGGAGCTCATTCAATGGTCGGTAAATGAGGCATACAAGCCCGACTCCCAAATGCATTTAAAGAGATGAAAACATGGCAACATGGTATTAACATAGGTTCTGGAATTTGATGAAAAATGACCCCAAGGCATGAAAATACCTCAGTATATGCATGGAATGGATCTCAAAACTCAAAGCTAAGCATGGACCTTGAACTACAAGCATGCAAAACTAACATCATTCAACCACAAGACCCAAAAACAGAGCTAGGGCAGTCCAAAATAAGCACATTATCAGTTTAAGACATGGCCAAAATGTGCTAAAATCAAGGTCCAACAAAGCATGCAAAGAAAGCTAGTGAACAATGAGTTGTTCTACAACTATATGAATCATATGAGGGCTCACCCAACCAGCCAAAAAAAGAAGTAGTTCATGCCAAAATATGCCCAAATAACCACTGAAACTCAGTCAACGCATGTGAATGATGAGCCCCTTTGAAAAGCCATGCAAGGGGTTGTTCTACACATACATGATAGACAAACAAAAGGGAAAAACCACCTCTGGAAATGAGTTATGACAGCCCTAAAACCCACCAAAAAGAGCCTGAAATTGGTCTAGGAAGCATGCAATGAAAGGTCCCTTTGAAAGGCCTTGAATGGGATTGTTCTACACATGCATCATAGAAATAAAATATGGCCAAAGAGGCTCTGGACAGATCTAAGGAAGACCTCAAAACTCACAAAATAGGGCCTGAAATAAGACTTCAAAGCATGCAAGATGGAGCCCCTTTGGGAGGCCAACAATGCTAGTAAAGAGAACAAGGGGTGAGAAGGTCACCCCTTTCTGATTTTGAAGCTCAAAAGCATATCTAAGCCATTGAAAATCCACTGGATTTCAATGGCTAAAAGGCCAAACCAAGGCCAAAGCAAATGCTCAAATACAAGGCTCAAAACATGAGGAAATGAAGCATGAAAGGGGGAAGATGACCTCAAAAAGAAAAGAGTCCTCAAACAAACATGTTTAGAAGATCAAAAAAAGAATTTTTATAGTTTATGAAAAATCTAAAAAATGCTTGTAAGTAAGGCTAAGACATCATGCAAAATAAGGCCTAAAAGAGAGATGAAGCGTACAAGGAGGTAGGTGACCTCATACAGAAGTGTCCTTAATCAAACTTCAAGAGGAGCTCAAAAAAAGACACTTTACAGTTTTTGTCGAAGCCCAAAAATGCTAGCAAATAGAGCTAAAGTATGAAGCAAAATAATGCAAAAAAATGGAGAAATGAGGACTTACCCTTGTAGCACAGCAAGGCAGCAAGCTCTGGACCAAGAAAGGAGTTCTTCAACCTCTGAAAATCAACTCCAAAATGCTTGGATGGATGGTGGAGGTGGTAGACTATGAGGTGTAGTGCAAATGGTTCAAGAATATTAGGGTTTGGAACTTTGAAGAAGAAGGCTATGGAGGGAGGAGTGTATATCCCTTGGCTAAATTTTCTAACCCTTGCAAATAAAGGGGGAGTGTTAGTTTTATAGAGGAAGAAGGCCAAGGCTTCTTGGAGAAGCCTTCAGAGAGGGTCAAAGCTTCTCAAAGAAGCTTAACCAAAGGGGTCAAGCTTCTTGAGAAAACTAGACCAAAAGGGTCAAGCTTCCTCAAGAAGCTTGACAAAAGAGTCAAGATTCTCTAAAAAGCTAAGCAAAAGGGTCAAAACCAACTTAAAAAGACCAAAAAGAGGATCAAAACCCCGGAGGAAGGGTTAAGTGCTTCACAGCTGGCACAGTTGTGTTGCACTCAAAAAGAGCAAAAAGCAAAAAGCTGGCCGACTAGTTCAAGTGGCCGGCCGGCCACTCCCCCTGGTCGGCCGACCACGGGTCAAAAGGTTCAAGGAGAAATGCTGGCCAGCCACCCCAGAAAGGTGGTCTCCTAGATGAGTGCAACACAGTTGTATGGTGGAAAACCAGAAAATATGATCCAGGAAAGAGAAAAATTAGCTTTTTAGCAACATTCAAAAGGGTCAAGAAGAATTACTGGTCGGCCTACCCATATTGGTGGCCTCCCAGATGAGCAAAACACAATGGTAGTATGAAAAGCCAGAAATTGTGGCTCAAAAGTGAGAAAAACTAGCTTTCTGTCAGAAAAACCGGCTTTAGGAGAGAGAAAAAGAAAAAATTGGTTTCCAAGGGGAAAAGGTGGCCTCCCACCATACTACCACCTCTCTAACAATGAAAATAGGGTTCCTACCAAAAATGGACCAAGACGGATGCAAAACGAGGGTTCGGGGGCCAAAACGCGCAGTCTGATGCCCCGAAAATAGGCTGTTAGGCACCGGAAGTGGCGTATGACCACGAAGGTGGCCTCCCGGGCCACAGTATCCCTCTAAAAGGAGGAAATAATGGTTGTGCCAAAAACCAGAGAAAACAGAAGTAGTTAAGTGGTCCCAAACCGAGGCACACGGCCGACGGCTCTGAAAACCGAAAACTGAGCTCCAAGCGGGAAAAATGACTAACAACCACGAAACGTAGCCTACAGCCGCTGAGAGATGGTCTACGAGACCTCTCCCTCCCTTCGGGAAGAGAAAACAGAGAAAGCAGGACCTAGTTCGCAAACCGAGGCAAAGCACAAAGGAGCCCCAAAGTCCAGAGGCAAGGCTCGCAGCTGAGACTCCGCAACCTCAGAACGAGCACAATATGCAGCATCACCGAGCGCTCAGTTGGTGACGTCTGAGTCGTAAGGTCGGTCAAAAATAGGGTGTCTACAGTTGCCCCTCTTTGACAGAACTCGAAAGTCGTAATTGACGGGAGTGAATGTTAAAGCCCAGAGACGACCCATTTTTGACAAGGCCGAAGACTTAGACAAACAAGCAAGATAACAAAGATGTGCCCGCAAGCATGCCCGTAGGCAGGGGGCAAGATGCAAAATGATATGCACAAAGCCGGACGTAACTCATGATCATGCAAAGCAGCAAGCTGTAATGAAGCGCACACGCAACAGTTTTAAGCAAGAATGCAAACCAACAACTACATTTCATGCAGTTTAAGAATGCGGAGAATTATTCAATTCTCGCCATGTCTCACACGGAGAAGATACAATACCTGCGCGATTCGTCTTGTTGCACCAGCTTCAAATGAACTGTACGTACAATATCGTGCCTGCAAAAGAGGAAAACTTAACAAGCACAACATAGTTAGCAACACATGTTCAACGCTATATCGAACGTAGACAAACAGGGTGCCGATGGGAAAGTGCATCGCAATGTGAGAGACACGCGCGTATCAACGCAAGCTAAGTGTGAGGATATGACAATACCCATGAAACGTGCACAACAATGCAAGTGGTATGCATGAGAATGTAAGTGACGTGCATAACAATGCAGGATAAGTGCAAACTCGAATGCATGTTTGACACGAAACAACGAGCAAAGAAATGCAAGTTTTGACGAGTGCGACTCAATCGCGACCTCCGGTTTACCTCCTGGAAGGGTCACAACGTGCTCAAAAAGGATACATTTTGCTCTTGACGAGTGACGATGAAACGCGCATCGAAAGTTGGAGTTGAAGCTCCCGCGGAGGGATTTCGCGACGAAAAAGTGCACTTTTCTTGTACTTTCTCAAGTACCGGGGACTCCGATCACTACCAAAATTTGCAGAGACCTTGGAGACCATCTTGGGAACACCACTGACCAGGTTTGGAGTTCACTGGAGGCCACCGACCAGGTTTGGAGTTCACTGGAGGCCACCGGCCAGGTTTGAGTGCAGGGGGTGGTCGGCCTACCAGCAAATGTGGCCGGCCGACCACCTAGCCCAAATCCGAGGCAATTTTGTCCTTTCACACTCATTTCTTTAAATACATTCGGCCAAAGCTTTATTCCTCACAACTTCAGATCCGAAATCACCTTCTCCTCCTTCCTAGAGCATTTTCCCTCTCAGATTTATGCTCTATACGCGTTTTCCAACGCCCCACGCAAAGTTGTTTCGCGAAAACTTTCAGTTCTCTTCACTTTGAACCGATTAAATTTTGATTTCGGAGCTTCTTTTCTCATTTTCACCACTTGAGGTAAGTTTGTCTCAACATTTGGAAGATTTTCTCGGGAGTTGACTTTTGTTGACTTTTTCCAATTTTGGCTCATTTTGCTCATTTTTGCTCATTTTTGCTCCTTTTTGCAGATTTCTTGAGATGGCGGGTCATTTTCCCCATGACGGAGGTTCTCCAGGTGCTGGAGGCGATCCAGATATCATGTCTTTGCCGCCGAGGATTCGCCCCTTCATTCCCGAGAGGTACGACCCCTTGACGTACATCCTCCCACGGGCAGTTTTCTATCATTTTACGGACTTCGACGATCGAGCCCCCGTGGATTTGCTATTGCGAGAGTCGGAGTCCCATCTCTCCTATCAGGCACGGGAGGTATGTACTTCACCTTTTTACATTTCCTGCCTTAATTCTGTATTTTTTGTGCATTTTATGCTACGCATGCTTACTTGCTCGCTCTAAACACATATGCCATACTTCTGCTCATTCTAGTACACAGCTTGTTCTGAATGCTTAGTCTATAACACAGTACTCTGTTTGCATCTTGAACATACAGCTCAATCACTTGAATTTCTGAACACGCAGCTCATATTTGATGGTGAAAACGCAACACACACTATCTCTGAAATCTGAACACACAGCTCATATTTGTTTGTGAACACGCAGCACACATTTCAATTCTGAACACACAGCCCATATTTGATTATGAGCACGCAGCACACATTTGTTGAAAGTTGAACACGCAGCCCAAAACTTTGAATTTCTGAACACGCAGCCCATATTTGATTGTGAACACGCAGCACACATTTGTTGAAAGTTGAACACACAGCCCAAAACTTTGAATTTCTGAACACGCAGCCCATATCTTGATTGTGAACACACAGCACACACTTGTTGAGAGTTGAACACGCAACCCAAACTTTGTTTGTGAACACGCAGCACACATTTGTTGAAAGTTGAACACGCAACCCAAACTTTGAATTTCTGAACACGCAACCCATATCTTGATTGTGAACACACAGCACACACTTGTTGAGAGTTAAACACGCAGCCCAAACGTTTTCTGTGAACACACAGTACACATTTGTTGAAAGGTGAACACGCAGCCCAAACTTTGAATTTCTGAACACGCAGCTCATATTTGATGTTGAACACGCAGCACACACTATTTCTGAAATCTGAACACACAGCCCAAATTTGTTGAAAGTTGAACACTTAGCCCAAACTTTGTTTGTGAACACACAGTACACATTTGTTGAAAGTTGAACACGCAACCCAAACTTTGAATTTCTAAACACGCAGCCCATATTTGATGGTGAACACGCAGCACACACTATTTCTGAAATCTGAACACACAACTCATATTTGTTGAAAGTTGAACACTCAGCCCAAACTTTGTTTGTGAACACGCAGCACACATTTGTTGAAAGTTGAACACGCAGCCCAAACTTTGAATTTTTGAACACGCAGCCCATATTTGATGGTGAACACGCAGCACACACTATTTCTGAAATCTGAACACACAGCTCATATTTGTTTGGGAACACGCAGCACACATTTCAATTCTGAACACATAGCCCATACTGAACACGCAGTTCACAGCATTGTATTTGATTTGATTTGCACACAGTTCATGCATTTTACTTGCACGCAGCTTATTCATTTCATTCTGAAACTAAAATAGATGTGTTCATTGTGAATGCAGGTGTCCTCCCGTGTTACACGGGGATATGGCTCCATTGCTGCGAGAGAGTGATATACAGAGCTCCCAGAGGCTGTCCGTGATTGGGTTGATCAGGCAGGGTTCGGGCCCTTCTGTACTGGGATATCTCGCTATCCCGCCCGCAGGACGTTGATGGGCGTCCTTGTGGAGAGGTGGTGGGACACCACCAATTCTTTTCATTTCTCAATAGCCGGGGACATGACTATGACCCCATTCGACTTTGCTGTGTTGACAGGCCTCGACGTGGGAGGCTGGGCGATCCCTTATGATGAGGACATGGGCGAGTGGGAGGCCGCCTGGATTTATCTATTGGGAGCTCGCCCACCAGTCGACCGATCCTCGGGCCGAGTCCGGTACACCTGGTTTTCTTCATATTTCAGACAGAGGGAGCCTGAGACTCCCGAGGAGATAGCACAGTACACCCGCGGGTTTTTGATGTTCCTCTTCGGGACCACTCTGTTCGCCGATAGGGGGACCATCGTTGGGCTATATCTGCTGAGTGCCCTGGTAGACCTCTCGCAGGTTAGTCAGTATAACTGGGGTGGCGCCGGCTTGGCTACCCTCTATTGCTACATGAGCGTGACCTCCCGCGGACAGGGGAACATAGTTGGCGGCTACTGGAGAGCCTGGGAGGTACCTTCTGCCCTCTTGATTTACATTTCTGTTTTTCATTATCTGTACATTGCACGCCCGACACACTTTACATTCTGTACTCACATTCTGCACTCAACATTCTGTATTCTGATGGCTTTTGCCCTGTTTTCCACAGTTATGAATTTTTGTGTACTTCCCGACGCTAGCCCCAGAGCTCGAGGTGGAGGTGCCCCTCATGACCCCCTACTCGCTCGTTTTCGAGGGCCAGTACCGGCCGTGGGCCCGGGAGACTCTCCCCTACCTACGATAGTTTTTCGACACAGTGCGGCCGACAGAGGTAATTCAGAACTCTCAGTCCTCCATGTTTTCATCTTTGATTTATTTTTCACATCTACGATTTCTAATCAGCTTATGCATTGGTTATCTACAAATCACATGGCAACCCTGGGTGCCTTTGGGTGGGGACCTCCGATTTCAGCTTGCTGGAGGATGGGCCGCCTCTCGATACAGGATCCTGTTTGAGGGGCCGGTTGGTAGGGCCTGGTTCCTGGGGGAACGCTTCATGCGCCAGACGATGGGCTACCCTCATTAGGATATCCCCTCAGCACCTCCGGTCGATATGCGGACTACCAGGAGGCTCACTCTCCAGGAGGTTACTAGTGCCATGATGGGTACTAATGTATTGCTACATTTGGAGGAGGGAGAGTACGCGACCTACCGTCACACATACTTGATGCCCCCATTGATAGGTGTTCGTACTCCCGCGAGGAGGTTCGTTGACATACCATCTTCGAGTCGAGCTCGGGCTGCAGGTACTCCTTCTACTAGCAGAGCCGGTACGTCGAGAGGTGGGGCTGGGCTGGTCCCCCTGATTCCTCTGACTTATCATCACGGTGGATGGCCAGATATCCTGACTGAGTTGACGGGATGGCGTTACAGGACTTCCTACCCGATTCTGATAGAGCCTCCTATGCCTGATCACCGATACGTCAGTGACCCTGACTCACCACCAGTATGCTCCATTGCTTTTCATTTATCACTCAGATACTTAGGCATTCATTCAGTCACTGATGATCTGAGCTTGTATTTGCAGCCACCCAGAGAGTACATGGACAGGATGCTCGAATTGGTGGCCTCGCTCGAGGGCATGGTCTTGCGGAGAGAGGCGCAGCTGTCCATCCTCGGTTTCAGGTACTCTTTAATTTTCTCGCATTTATCATACTTCTGGTGACATGTTGAACTTGAACATCTTACTGTATTGATTAATTGTATGTGTAGAGCACATCTGACACACACCACATTCATGTACTTTATCTGCCTGCACCCACTTCATATAGTTTTCTTGCATCTGCATCTGATATACATACTTTGGCTGATGTATTGCATTCTTTCTTTTCAGATGCCTCCGCTACATACCGGACCATAGGCCGGGCCATCTGGGCCTTCCCGAGGAGCTGGGAGAGGGGAGTCATCTAGCAGATGAGCCGGACGCAGAGCGCATGCCATAGAGGAGGGGTCCAGCGAGGATGAGGGGCCTGCGCATCCCTAGTCTGAGACATCTGCTAACAGAGAGGGTGGTTCCGGTTCCGATTCCGGTAGTGGAGATGAGGCCGAGGAGGATCCTAAGGATGACAGCTCTAACTTAGATGACGATGATAGTGCTAAGGCTGTTCCGCAGAAGATGACGAAGAAGGCTTCTTACTCCTGTGCTTGATAGCATTGATGCAGCTGTTCCCTGCTTTATTTGCCTTTTTTACTAGTAGTTGTAGCACATTGTACATTTATTAGGTAGTTTTATTTTCTGTAAAACTTGTACCCTTTTTGTAAAATGTTGTAACAAAGGAAGCATGATGGAATAAAACAGCTTTTGTTCAAAAAGTGTTGCATTTTATGTTCTTGCATCGCATCACATCATTTTGCACAACATGAGATTGAATGGAATTATGCATTTGAAAATTGCCAAGTCAGGTAGTGAACCGACGCAACAAACAAAACAACTTAACTTACTAAGAAAGAACAGAACCTTAGCAAGTTTACAACTCGATAAGCAAGACACAACAATGTTGATTAAACCTACAACTCGATAAGCAAGGCACAACAATGTTGATTAAGCAAAGAGTAACAACTCGATATACACAACTCGTCAACTCGACAAAACTTAATAACTCGATAAGCTAAACAACTCGATAAACAAAACAATAACTCAATAAGAAAAATAACAACTCGATAAGCAGGATTTAACACCAACTCGATAAACAAATGCATTTCGGGCGATCTGGGTGACGGAACGCATCCGAAATAGAGGAAAACTCGCACCTTCAACACCCCCAATGCATGGAAATGCTAGGAACTTTCTTCTAGAAGCTAGAACAAGACCAAAGCCACCTTCCTCTCTATGGCCGACCACCTAAGGGAGCTGGCCGACCAGCTTTTTGCATTGGAGGGGAGAAGGGTGGTCGGCCTACCAGAAAAGGTGGCCGGCCGACCACCTAGCTTGGCAGCCACCAAATTTTCGACACGTGTCCCCCGAACAGTGCCTTATCCTCTATAAAGGTCCTAGCATCGTGGTTCATTCATTTCATCTCAGTTTTGCACCAGAATGGATGCATTCCTCATCCAAAATCTCACAGCTTGGATTGCTTCACTAAATGGGTCAAAAAAGTTGAACTTCCGGGGCTTCGGCTTTAACACACTATTCACGCTGGGCCGTACACCGCTGCATCTTCCTTTCCCCTATGCCGCAGCAAGGTTTTGGAATCTGGTAACACACATCTTTAGCTTTAGCGGGCAAGAGATGTGTCCTACTTTCGAGGATTTCCAAGTTTTGATGGAGTCCGAACGCAACGAGGAAATCTTGCCCCAACTCCGATTCGGCCACATCCAAGCCTTAGGACAAATGTGCGGCCTCACTTTGCATGATGCTCGATCATTGATTCATGATGGGGAGTTGGACATCCCAAGCTTGGTTTGCCGGTTTTCTGATGCTGGTGACTGTGGCGACCATTATTGGCAGGGCTATCGGCAACACGCACTTTGCCTATACTTGCTATCTCATTTCTTCCTTGCCTCAGGCTCCGGAGGATCCAGTGTCGGGTTGATCGAGGTTGTCCAAGGCTTAAAGGAGGGCAAGAGTTGCATTGCCATGATATTGGCTGAAACATTGATGGGCTTGGAC
>NW_021025160.1:0-11500 GCF_004153795.1 Camellia sinensis
AGTCAGGGTTTCCTAAATTTCTCCATAAAAAAAAATATTTAGGTGGCGACTCTGTATCTGGCAAAGCAGTCCATGTTTGGCACTTCTTTTCAAAAAAATCTGTTTCTCAAAACGATTTGCTAGATTTGGAATCTTTGGTTCAGATTAGGACCATGACAACAAATCGAGTCCGAACTGTAGCACGAAGGCCTCACGCGGGCGCGTCTACAAGGTACAACGGTTCAAAATACAGTCCATCCATGTACTATGAAGCGTAACCTACTCGGTCTATTTGTTATTTAATCCCTAAATTGTTTCTTTTCGTTCCTTATTTTCCATCATGTTTATGAAATGCGAATGCACATGAAAACCACGTGAAAACCATGCAAACAGAGGCCCGGAAGTCAAGAAAATAAGAGGAAAATCAAACCGAACCTGCTCTGTTGGCGTACGTGCGGTGGCCTTGGCTACTCGTGCGAGTAGAATGCAAGTGGAAACAGGGGCGAACCGGCTGCTTATGCGGTGGCCCAGGCAGCTCAAGCGGGTGTGGGTGCATGTGTGTGCATGTCTTCCAATCCCCACTTCTTTCTTCCTCTTTACAAAACCAACCTCAATGGATACAAAATAAGGCTCAAAACTCTTCAAAAAAATGTTGAGTCAAACTTTCTCAACTCAAATAAAGGCTATGGCTACAAATCAAAACTCAATGCTTGTATACAAGAACTCAAAATCATGAACTTTGAGTGTCAAATCACACTTCATGCAAATTGTGGTTGCCAAAGCTCAAATGAATGAAATTTTTCCTCAAATTTGAGGAATCATGCACAATCTCACATGTAACAACAAAAATGAAGCCATATGTGCTCAAATTTAAAGCTATTTCCTACAAGTAATTAAGGAGACAGATGTTACAATTATCTTGCATCTTCATCACAATTTTCAGTGTATGAACATATATATAGGCCTCGTTTGGGAAGTGGCTACTTTTTTGGCTATTTTAGTAGGCTATTTTAGTTTTGTGTTAGAAAGTTGGGTTGAATTTTTTGGTTAATTGTTGTATTAAAAAATGCTTGAAATGATGTTTGAGGCTAAAATGACAAATTTATCCTAAACCTTAGACACATTCACGTTTTTCCAAAATTGGTCTAAAGGGGCAAAATTGTCATTTACTACATATGGTGGTAGGCTGTCAATGTGACAGTAGCTTAGGGTACTTTTTTTTTTTTTAATATAGGTAAGTGGCTTAGGCTATTGTTTGAGACTATTTGGCTTTTTTAGTATTTGATGCTATTTTATCCCCAAACCTGGGTTCCCAAACATCGCCATAATGTGATTATCACATGGGACAAATTATGTATTAATAGAAAATGAAAATGATTTTCTTTTTCCACCCTCATTTCGTAGTGACAAACTTGTCACATGACTGGATACTACTAAAGACTTAAACAATGTAGTAATAGAAGGGGAATATTGACACTTGTATTGAGATCAAAGTTAGATTTGATGTAAAATTTAGGAGTGCAAAGTGTAATTACCCCTATTATAATTCTATGATTCTCACGTTTTAACTGTTTCAAATAATTTTCGTAATTATTATGTAGATGTCTATTTGTCACCATTTTCGTATTTCAAAAATATTTTTATACGTATTATAATTCGATGATTCTCACATCTTAATTGTTTCAAATAATTTTCATAATTATTTTAAATTCCACACATGTTTATGTGCCCATATGTAGAAGTCTATTTGTCACGATTTTTGTATTTCTAAAGTACTTTTATACATATTATAATTCTATGATTCTCACATCTTAACTGTTTCAAGTAATTTTTATAATTATTTTGAATTCTACAAATGTTTGTGTTGATTTATGTGCCCACATGTAGAAGTCTATTATTCTATTTTATCTATTATATAGAATATAATGCATGTATATCTCAAATGATGTGAATGCTGTTATATTTTCCACAAAATGCCCATTATATCTAAAAAGATACTCTTCACTTTGAGTAAATTTCACATCACTTCTAAGTTCTAACTAAACAATTTTTTTCAACCACCAAACATCTCAAAAACTGCTAAACATTTTAGTCATATAAAAATCATCTATTTGTTTGGAGTCAAATCGCTCACTACAGAAGCTCAGGAGCCATAAAATCACAACTTTGTCTCTCTCTCTCTCTCTCTCTCTCTCTCTGTGTAGTAAACAACATGAACACATGACGCTTCAGGAACACCTAATAATTTTTCCATTATGTATTTCCTCTTGTCTTGAATATAACCATGAGATTAATGTTGCTCAAAACCACTAATTTGACACGTGACAAAATGGTATTGGTTGAAGCCATCCCTAGCTAGTTGGCCAATTGTCGTTATGTATTAACTTGAGTTCATTAATCAATCTTTAATGCCCTAATCTATGTAGACTTTCATTCCTCTCTCCTCCCCTAACCAAATAAAATTACTAAAAAAAATTATCTAATATTTTTCAATTTTCTTAGTAAAAAATATCAAATAAGTCTTACATTTTTTTTGGTTTTCAAATAAAATTTCCGTTAAAGTCCTCTTCCTCTCTTACCATTTTTCCTTTTCCCAAATTCATTGAATTAAAGGTGGATTTGGGTTTAGGTTGACTTTTTTAATAGTTCTTAAAAACCTATTTTCTTGTGAGTGGGAAGGGTCATGGGTCGGGTTTGAGGTGAGTTCGAAGGAATCGTTCTCGGCCGGTATCATTTTGGGGATGAAACAAATTGGGGATGGCAGGGGTGGGGTAGGAAACAGAGCAAATTAGGGGGTAGTACGGATCAGGTTAGAGATAGGTTAATTTTGTCAGTTAAAGAATGATAATATTAATAAAAAGTTATAGATAATATGTTATATTACGAATAATGATTTATACTTGTGGTGGCGAAAAATTGAACCACCTTAACTGTGGCAGTGCTCTGGCATGAACACGGTTGAACCTCACCTGAAACACTCAAGAAAATATGAAGAATTCGGTTGGTAGACAGCTAGGGGACTCTCCGATGCTGAAGTTAGTAAACTTGAAATCAATGGAAAAAGAAAATATAAGAATAAGAGCAGTCCAAAGTGGTGGTAATTAATTGTCTACCATTTTCCTCACTTGGTATGGCTTTATATAGCCTTTAAAGTAACCGTTGGAGTTGGTTCCACTTCTCCTGCCACTCCTCATGCTCAGCACACTTTTTGTGGGATCATGTTCTACTAGTGTGGATTTTTAGGAGTGGTTGGCCCATAAAGTAAGGACCAAGCTTTGACTAAGTGTGGCCCACAGGGCTACACATTCTAGACCTAGCTTTCTGGGCTAGGTCCCATGGACCTTTAGACCTGGTCCACTGGTCCTAGACCTGCATGTCTGGACCTAGACCTCTGGTCCTGGTCCCGGTCCCTTGGTTTTCTCTAGTCCTGGACCTTTGGATCTGGTCTTTTAGTCCTGAAACTGCATGTCTGGACCTGGACCTGGACCCACATATTTGGACTTCGACCTCTGGTCTTGGTACCCTAGTCTTTTATAGTCCTGGATCTCTAGATCTGGTCCTTTAGTCCTGAATCTGTTTGTCTGGACCTAGACCTCTGGTCTTATGGACCTGTTATTCTACTCTTCAGAGTGTATCTACTAGATTTAATGCTACTATGTGCAAATCTTGCTCGGTGTCAACACATTTTCTGCTCGAAATGAAATTCTTTATTTTTGCCTTCCATAATTGCCCTCAAACTCCGACTTCTCTAAGCCTAGTTGTAGGGGAAAGTTGGAGTTCATCCAAGGTATAGAACTATCCATAGTAGAGCGGAAAAATTCAGCTATTGATTAATAGACTTTCTTATACTTAAGCAATTTAAGTGACAGTATATAACTACAATCCAAGCTGGATTGTCTAACTTTCGTGTACTTAAGGAATTGCTAGAAATTGTGGCTAAATGAAATAACATAACTACAATCCAAGTTGGATTGTCTAACTTTCTTGTACTTTAGGGAATTGCTAGAAATTGCACCTAAGTGAAAGAACAATGACTACAATTCGAGCTAGATTGTCGAACTTTCTTGTACTTAGGGAACTGTTAGAAATTGCACCTAAGTGAAAGATCATAACTACAATCCAAGCTGGAATGTCCAACTTTCTTGTACTTAGGGAATTGTTGGAAATCACACCTAAGTGAAAGAACATAACTACAGTTTGAATTGGATTGTCCAACTTTCTTCTACTTAGGAAATTGCTAAAAATTGTGCCTAAGTGAAAGAACATGACTATAATCCAAGTTGGATTGTCTAACTTTCATGTACTTAGGGAACTGTTGAAAATTACGCCTAAGTGAAATAGCATCACAACAATCTGACCTGGATTATCTAACTTTCTTGTGCTTAGAGAATTGCTGGAAATTGCGCCTAAGTGAAAGAATATAGCTACAATCTGAGTTGAATTGTCCAGGTTTTTTGTACTTCAGGAATTCTTAGAAATTGCGCTGAAGTGAAAGAACATAACTATAATCCGAGCTAGATCCTCTAACTTTCTTGTACTTAGGGAATTGCTGGAAATTATGCCTAACTGAAAGAATATGACTACAATCTAAGCTGGATTGTCGAACTTTCTTATACTTTGGGAATTGCTAGAAATTGCACCTAAGTGAAAAAACATAACTACAATCCGAGCTAGATTGTCTAACTTTCTTGTACTTAGGGAATTGTTGGAAATTGCACCTAAGTGAAAGAAAATAACTACAATCCAAGCTGGATTGTCCAACTTTCTTGTACTTAGGGAATTGTTCGAAATTGTTTCTAAGTGAAAGAACATGACTATAATTCGAGCAAAATTGTCTAACTTTCTTGTACTTGGGGAATTGCTGGAAGTTGCGCCTAAGTGAAAGAACATAACTACAATATGAGCTGGATTGTCCAACTTTCTTATGCTTAGGGAATTGTTGGAAATTGTGTCCAAATGAAAGAACGTAACTACAATTCAAGCTGGATATTCTAACTTTCATCCATTTGAACCAATAATTGTTCATAAATTTTTTGAGCTTCCTGTACTGGTCAATCCTAATTAATAGATCAGTTACTCATCTTGTTGGTTTCTTAGAAAGGGACTGCCATAACTTATCTTCTAGTGACAAGCCATGCTTAAATGTGGCCACTGTTACTTGGTTTGAATAGTCCTTCTCAACTTCATAAAAGGTCTCCTAGTAGAGTAGAGAGTATTGCATGAGGCTTTGATAAATATGTTTTTGAAAGGGTGAGCGAAGCGTTCACCTCCTTAGCACGCTTGACGTTGGTCACAAAGCACTTCACATAACTCTCTGACAGTTATTACCAACAGCCAATAAACCTTTCATAAAACTTCTCAAACCATTGCCTGGTTACTTTCCTTAGGCTGGATGGGAATACCTTGCATGGCAGTAGTGACGACGATGGTCCAAGGGATCTGATCGACCATTGTAGAGCTCAAACTATGGGATGTTAAAATTTTTTGGAGGCTCCATGTGGTTAATCCTCCTATTGAAAGGAGAAGTGATCAGAGCAAGCCTTAGTTCTATTGTCCATACCACAATTCCTTCAAATGCTCTTTAGACAGGTGCTAAACTCCACTGTTCTATTTTGGTGGGTGCTTGAGTGTGCAGTTTTATTTGGATAGTTGTTGAAGCGTGTCATTCTGCTGGGATAGGTGCATGAGTAGGATGTTCTGCTAGAACGAATGTTGGAGCACATTGTTATGCTCGGATAGGTATGGAAGTCGAATGTTATGCTCGAATAGGTACAGAAGCAAGATGTTCTACTCGGATAGGTACATGGGCAGGATGTTCTACTCGAACTGGTGCAGGAGCACACTATTTTGCTTGGATTGGTGCAGAAGCACGCTATTATGCTCAAATTGGTGTAGGAGTAGGATGTTCTGCTTGAATTGGTCTTGAAGCCGGGTGTTTTGTTCGGAGAGGTACAAGAGCAAGATGTTTTGCTCGGATACTGCTGGATCTAAATTGATTAATGCTGCTTTTTTTGAGCTAATTCTGGTTGCTTGATCTGAGTTGATTTTGGTTGCTCAATCGGAGCTGATTTCTAGTCCTGAGCTTCCTTAAGGAATTTTTCTAGGGCGACGTGTTGCCTCATAATCTGTGATTGAATTTGACTTTGCTTCAAAGTTCTTACCTATTCGGACAATTCTTTGAGTCGTTTTTCCATTGTATTGATGACTTTGTTTCTCTAAACTAACTCATGTAGCAAGATGTTGCATTCTGCTTGGTTTTTCATGGGCAAGTCGTGAACTTCGTGCTTATGTTGTTCACGTGGAGCTTCAATGTCTAACGGGCACCTCTGTTGAACCTTAGAGCGTAAAACATTATGTTCTTCATCAGTTGGTAGAATGACATTTCCTGGCGCCATTGATGATTGAAAAATGAATGAACTTAAAGTAGTAAAAATTAGAAAATTGTTTTCATTTCAAGTTTCCCATAGACAATGCCAAATTATGGTGGCAAAAAATTGAAGGCATGAACACAGTTGAACCTCATCTTAAACACTTAAACAAATATAAAGAACTCGACTGATGGGAAGCAAGCGGACTCTCTGATGCTTAGTTTAGTAAATTTGAAAGTTATGGAATAAGAAAATTTAAGAATACGAGCAATCCAAACTGGTGTTAATTAGTTGTATTTTTTTCCCCCTCACTTGGTGTATATAGCCTTTAAAATGACTGTTGGAATTGGTTCCACTTCCTTTGCCACTCCTCACATTTGGCGAACTTTTGTTGGATCATGTTCTACTAGTGCAGATCTCTAAGAGTAATTAGCCCATAAAGTAAGGACCAAGCTTTGCTCAAGTCTGCCCCTTAGAGCTATGCCTTTTGGACTTGGTTTTCTGGGCTTGGTCCCGTGGACCTCTAGACCTAGTCCTCTGGTCCTGGATCCGTATGTCTGGACATGGACCTCTAGTCCTGGTCCCCTAGTCATCTCTGGTCTTGGACCTCTGGATCTGGTCCTCTAGTCCTAAACCTGCATGTTTGTACTTGGACCTCTGGTCTTCTCTGATCCTAGACCTTTGAATCTAGTCCTCTGGTCCTAGACCTCTGAATTTGGTCCTTTAGTCTTGAACCTGCATGTCTGGACTTGGATCTCTAGTCCTGGTCCCATGGTCTTATGGACCTGCTAATTTACTCATCAAAGCGTCTCTACTCAGTTTAATTATACAATATGTAAATCCTGTTGAGATTCTGCACATTTTCTGCTCAAAATGAAACTCTTTTTTTTTTGCCTCTCACAATAATTAATGAATATTATAAGATATAATATATAAAATAAATTAGCAAAAATTAATAATAAGAATAATTTTTTAATGTTTTAATTTTATTATAAAGAAAAAAAATTAAACTATATCTATTATATACATATAAATGCATCTAATAAATATATTAGGGAGGGGGAAAGCAAAACTCATACCCACCCCACTTTTTCATCGGAGCAAGGAAAACCCATGCAGAGCGAGGCATGATATGTAGTGGGAGCAAAGCACACAACAACAAAATACACATTTGGCGACTAAAAAAAAATTAGTCGCCAAAAGTTGGAGAATTGGCGACTAATAATTTTTTCAGTCGGCAAAAGTAACATATTTAGCTGCTAATTTTTTTTAGTCGGCGTATATTGATTATTGGCGACTTAAAAAAAATTTAGTCGCTAAAAATTCTAGAATTGGCGACAAAAAAAAAATTTAGTCGCCGTATATTGCGTTTTGGCTACTCAAAGCATTTAGTCGCCGAATGAAAAGTTTGGTCGCCAAAAACTTAGTTTCAGCAACAAAAAAAATTTTTAGTCACCATATACTGAATTTTTGGCTACTAAATTATTTTGTCACCGAAAGGAAAAATAAAAAATTATTATTTATTTTTGGCGACCAAAAGTTTGGTCAGCAAAACCTTATTTTCAGCGACCAAAAGCTATTTTAGTCGCCAAAAACCAAAAATTTTTGGAGCCAAACATTTTAAATTTTGGAGGGATTTTATAAAAGGAATTGACGATTAAAAGTATTGTCGGTAATGGTCTACTATATATAGATATAGATATATATATTTGCTTCCAGACAACAGACCAACGCCTCTGTCTCTCTCTTTCTTCAGCGTTTCTCTCTACCTCTCCCTCTCCCTCTTCCTCTACCTCTCCCGTCACACCCTAAACCCACCCCTAAAAGTTTGGGCATGACCCATTCGAAAACAGACACTAATCCTGTTATACATATCATACGGCGCCTGAACGAAAGCATTCAATAATATAAAATACATAGAATAACATCCATTGAGCTATTCCTAACATGCCAGGATCTCAACTTCACACTAAGTAACACACATATGCCGCGACTCAACCCCACAAATTGGTTGATAACAAAAATATTAATGACGAAGGAATTATATACAATCAACCATAATAGACGTTCAAAGCATCAATCAAAACTTAGCAACTACACATAATGCACGGCTTCAGGTGGTGCCTGGACGAATCAAAGTTGACAAGAGAAACACAAGCCTTAAGGTTAGGACTGAACTCCCGGTTGGTTATCTACAGAAATAAACAGACAAAATACAGAATGAGTGAACTCAGTGAATAACAGTACATAAATAATGTAATATTCAACCTGAATAATCAAACATATAACAGCAGATACATATGATTAACTACATACCGTAATTATGTCCAAAACAGCCACAGGTTCAATTCCCGTAACAGAATGGCTTTAAACCCAGCATATACAGAACAACCATAGGCCTACAGATGCCGAACGACCATGGGTCCGGAAATGACAGAAATAATAGAAATAACAGAAATAATAGAAATAGCAAAAATAACAGAAGTAACAGAATAACATAAACAATAGAAATAATAGAACCAACAAAAATAATAGAAATAACAGGACTAACAGAAATAACAGAACTAAGAAAAATAACAGAAATAACAGAATGCAAAAGCGTGGGGTAACAGAATGCATAAGCGTGGGGTAACAGAACGCATAAAGCGTAGTAACAGAACGCATAAGCGTGGTAACAGAACGCATAAGCGTGGTAACAGAACGCATAAAGCGTGGTAACAGAACGCATAAGCGTGGGTAACAGAAATAACAAATGTATGGACTCAAGAGGAGGCTCGTACGAATTCTAGAGGTGGCTCCCACCAAGGTGTAGCACTTAGTTCGGTACAACACTTTGTTCCATACCAGAAAACATCAGAACAGATTAATACAGATAAGCACATTCTTCCCATTGATCACATCAATAAACATAGATACATAAGCTTAACAGAAGGTTGCCGATAACAGAGTCGTAACATTAATTATCAACAGCAAACTAAACATATGGTACAATGATGGGCTTAGATTTCCTCATGGTTCTTTGTACATAGACATACTTGTTTTGTAATTAACAGAACCTTAACATTACCAATACTCTGAAGGTAAATCAGACCAATTCATAAACCAACTTCACAGTGTTAATAGTGTATGCAATTTTTATACAGAAGTATAGGTAATTCTTAGGACGGCACATTGACAGTAATCATTAGCCATAACTCAGAATACGGAGTAGGTTCAGAATCATACCGATGTGCGCTAACTCTTTCAATGTCCACGTCAGTTCTCAATCAACACACAGGTCAACATATTAGGTCACGGAGAATAGAATATTGTTCATAATATTTCTTAACGATAATTACGGTGCATTTGCAGTACTATTACTCACAGTGTTCCGATGCTTGGTCCACCCCTGTAGTTGACCCTACACAATTCATCATAGTACAACACCATTCAATTTCCAATATTATTTAATGCAACATGATCCAATAAAGTCAGCACCACTTGGTTCATCAATACCATTTGCAACTTCACATAATTCACAATAAATCCTTGAATCCTATTTCAACATTCTAAAACCAAGTTCATATCATCTATATCCTTAATAGATTATTTCTCTAATTTTCCTTTACATGATAGCATGAATTTCAACATTTATAACAAGGCTCATTCGCAAATTCTAAACATAAGTTTCAACATTCCCAAATTCCAATTCAACTTGAACACATATACTTCAATACTTTAATTTCATTACTCTACTTTCAACTTGAACCAATTCATTGGTTGTCATCATTAATCAACCTAGGGTTTCCAAGAAAATTGGGGGTTTTCCTCTTTTCATAGTGAAATCGCCGAATCAACAATTACTATATGCCAATATGCTAAAAACATTCAATATAGCGATCCCGGGTTTTTTACCCTTGTTGTACAGTGATCCGGACATGTGTCCGTGGTTGTTGGTAGTTGTTTATCACCTTGTTTGCATCCTTTTTACTTTGTATATTGAGTTATAGGATGTGTTGGGCAGGTTTGTTTCAGGTTGGTTGTGTTTGGGAGCCTAGTGTTGCTGCCCAGATTTTTGGACCTTCGCTCGAACGAGGATTTGATCGCTCGAGCGAGAGTTGAGTTCGTGTCTGGTGGGTCGAGCCAGAGTGGCTTCGCTCGAGCGAGCGATGGCGTCTGGTTCTGGACCTGAGAGTTGTATTTCTTGGCTCGAGCGAGCTTTTCTTGGCTCGAGCGGTCTGGTTTGTTCTTCGCTCGAGCGAGAGGTCTGTCGCTCGAGCGTGCTTCTGGTTACAGACCTGAGGGTTTGAGTTGTTGGCTCGAGCGAGCATTCCTTCGCTCGAGTGCACTTCTGAGTTTTTGGCTCGAGCGAGAGTTCCTTGGCTCGAGCGAGAGTTTTTGTGTCTGGTCGCTCGAGCGACCAAGTCTTCGCTCGAGCGAGAGTGTTTTATATCAACGGACAGTAGCGTTTTGAAACATCACTTTTTCACTTTCTTTTTTGATTAAACCCTAGATCCAAGACCCTCTCTCTCTAAACTTACACTCTCTCTAAGAATTGATCTCCCTAGAGTGTGAATCTAGCCTAGGGCCTTTGTTAAAAAGATAGAGGGCGTTGAAAGCTTTATTTTAATCTGAAAAAGTTTGGATTTGGAGCACGTTGATCTTCGAGTCTTCATCTCCTTTTTGGCTCAAACTTTGAGGTAGGGATATCCTACTCCTCTCTATGGATTTTGTCTTTAAATTTTAGTATTGTGAGATGTTGGGGTTGGTTTGGTAATTTGGTAAAAGTTTGGGGCTTTTGTGTAATTTTACAAAAGTTGGGGTTTTATTCATAATAAACCTAGATGCATGATTGGAGTAGAGAAATGGAATAAATGTTAAATCATTGATGAAAATGGGACCTAAGGGTTGAAATGGTAATTATGGATAACGACCTAATTACTTTGTTTGATTAATTGAGATAATTAATTGTGAGAAATGAGGAAATGAAATGTTGATTGAATATCCATTGTACATTTATTTTCTGTTTAGAAATAACTGCTTTGGGCTATCGGTGGAGGATAGTCGTGATTGTTGTAGACAATGCATGATGATTAGGCAAACTGAAACTAATCAATGAAATGTGTCATGGAACTTGACGGTTGATAGAATACATTAACTGTATGTATTGAGTG
>NW_021025160.1:12504-27304 GCF_004153795.1 Camellia sinensis
CCTCGAAATTGGAAGCAAAGAAGCTAGGTTGAATGCATCCTCTCGAAATCCCAAAATCTAATCGGTAGGAAAAGTTGATCTTCACTTCTTCACCCTTGATGCACGATCCATGGTGGATTGTTGGTAAAAATAGATGAAATCAAAGATTTGAGAGTTAGGGTTTCAGACTTAGGCAAAGAGGAAGGAAGAGGGAGGAAGAAAGATATAAGAAATGATCTAAAATCCCGTTTTTAAAGCTGCTGTCCCGAAAAACCCGCTCGAGCGTCCCTATTCCCGCTCAAGCGGACTTGCTCTCAGCACAGATTCCAAAACTTCAAACAGGTGTAACTCTCCCACCCGGACTCCGTTTTAGGTCGTTCTTGTGTCCAAATTGAATACCCGAAAATAAAATTTCCAATGGTTCTAACCTCACATCCAAATTCCAAGTGTGGAAAAAGAAAAGGGCAAAAGAGTGACGGTTGGTCGTAAACGAATTATTCAAATTAAAGTTTTTGATCCAATCTTACTTTACCATCATATTAACATCTCAATCAATAACCCAAAATAAGGTAAGAACATTCCAAACACACTAAGAAGAACATCAAAAATGAGTCCACGTGTCTCAGAATCAAACTTAACCAGGCGACCCGCTCGAGCGCCCACTTATACGCTCGAGCGGAAAATCACCTCTCCCAGAATTTCAGTCTGCCTGCAAAATTACTGGAAACCCCAAAAGTACGCTCGAGCGCCAACTACTTCGCTCGAGCGGAGGAAAAAATTTCAGATTGTTTGGTAAAGGTCACCAATTCTAGTTCAAAGACATAACTCAACGGATAGTTCTTTAATTCCAATAGCAAACACATTAACCCCTAATTAAATAAGGATAACTTTCTATACGCACTTTGGGGTCGTTACATTCTCCCCACCTTAAGAAGTTTGGTCCTCCAAACTTGATTCACCTTGTTATAAGTTTAGTTCCGTCCTGGACATATAACATTTCTTAATCGTTTCATCAACTATCAAACATAATTCAAACTTTTTAAGTTCATAAGTAACCCCCATTGTCACAATTCCAAAAGGTATATGCTTCTTACAACAATTAGACCCATAATAGCGATTAAGTGCCAAATCAACGACTTCGGGGTCCTTTGCTCGTTATTTGTATTAGACTTATCAGTGTAAATCAAGTCTCTAACATGCTTCAAATACCAACTTAAATCTCACATCAACGAATTACATGTTCAGGGTAGAGTGTTAGGAAAATCAAATACAGATCGAACCTTAATGGTCATATTTCCCAAATTTACAGTAAGATAATGATCAGTTAAGATCCATACTGGCTTAGAAGATCTCAAAGTTAACATTATGACATACATAATACATTTACCATAAAGTTCTTATATTCTTGTTCCATATTGTAGTAAATGTTCCTACATGGACAAAAATATTTAAAGGTATATGCTTCTTACAACAATTAGACCCATAATAGCGATTAAGTGCCAAATCAACGACTTCATGGTCCTTTGCTCGTTATCTGTATTAGACTTATCAGTGTAAATCAAGTCTTTAACAGGCTTCAAATACCAACTTAAATCTCATATCAACGAATTACATGTTCAGGGTAGAGTGTTAGGAAAATCAAATACAGATCGAACCTTAATGGTCATATTTCCCAAATTTACAGTAAGATAATAATCAGTTAAGATCCATACTGGCTTAGAAGATCTCAAAGTTAACATTATGACATACATAATACATTTACCATAAAGTTCTTATATTCTTGTTCCATATGTAGTAAATGTTCCTATCATGGACAAAAATATTTTCCAACAATATGTAATACATAAAGTTCTTCAAACCCTTCATAATTACATACAATTCGTTATTCAGGGATATTATTCAGAAACTTATCAGACCTTTTAAAGATATCAGATGATGGGAAAATTCCCAGTAGCATTAAACTTATTTAAACTTTGACAGAACAATCTCCGATTCAACTTATAACAGATAAGACAGAATAACTTGAAGCTCAACATAGAGCCTTTATCAAGCATGCCACAATAAATTATCAAATGAAGAATTCATTCATGCATAATGAAATATCATTTTCAGAAAACTTGTCATATCTTGAACATTCGAAATTTCGTACAGTTTGGGAAACTTATCCAGAAAACTTATTATATCATAAACTCGTCAGAGGTTCGTAGCATTTTTATCATTTCAGAAAAGACTTATCATATTAAATATTTCATAACCCAAAGTATGGATTTCATGAAACATTGCATAGCATAATTATTTTCAACATCATTTACACAAAAGTATCTTTTACAAAGATGTTAATTCCTTTGGTCCATGGTCAACTTATACAAGGTCATACTTGCTAGAAATACCGAATGTAATTGATGGTATGACATCCCAAACTAACACGGATCACATAAGTTTCACGCCGATAATCACTCATTTGCAGATCACATTAAAGGAACAGGCCTTAAATTAATTTTCATACAAATATTTCGCAGCGTCATGCAGAACAGTTTGCATTAGAGTTTTTAAATACGAAATAGGGATTAATTTGACAATTTGCAATATCTATACAGAATTATATCACAGAAATGATTCCTCAATCATAAATTATCACTACACAGAAGCAGGATTCTAATTCTTGCAGTAATTGATCAGAATATCAATCATTTAGATGTGATATCAAATTCGTTAATGATTCTCTATTGTTTTGCGAGTGCTACATGGACAGACACATATCATAAGCGGGGTTTCGCATGTCATTTGACTGTTACTTATAAGAATTCTCAATTATAATTTACAGGTTACACATAAACAGAACAGATTACAATTTACGGATTTCAGATTGTAGATTGCAGATTATAGAAGTGAGAGTACAGAGTGCAGAATACAGATTCTCGCAATCACATCCCAAGTACACATAAACAATACTCATTAGACACTATCAGTAATTCCCTAGCAGAAGTCGTCAGTAATTTCCTTAGTTCACAAAATCATATTACTTACATACTGTCTCATGGTCAATAACCAATTTGCCCAACATAACTCACAATGCACAACAGTGCGTTCACAGAAACATGAGATCCAATAGTGAGTCTGATATTAGTTTACTTTCAGAACGGCCTTTGGTCTAGTATTACAGCTATTACAGAACGGCCTATTGGCCCAGAATAATCAGAACAGCCCTTCGGCCCAGGATAGGTTTTCGGCCCCGAATAGCCTTTCGGCCCAGAACAGCCTTTCGGCTTATTGAAATCGTCAGCCAGAAGCAAATTCACAATTTTAAAAGGATCACTATATGCAGAATTCCTTCTTATGGCCGGTCATACTTAACACAACCTCAATTATTACATAAAACACATCTTATCAAAGTATTCCAAGACAGTAGCTTCTTAGAATTACTGATCTAATCATTGTTATAGCAAGGGAGACATAACAGGCCATAAAGTAACACACATATAACATTTCCTTTAATCTTAGATATAATTAAAATTTAATCAATTTACTTAAATAGGTGTAAAACAACACAATTATATCGCCATCACTTCCCACAGATAATGATCAACCGATAACACACATTGTATCTAACCATTTATATATATATAAACTGACTTACCGATCAGTTCAAATTCTTACCACACCTCTGCAGTGTAACATTGTTAACTTGATCCCATCTGTGTATCTTGCCTTATTCACCAATCTATATAAAAGAATATGCAACAGACATAGATTATAATCATCATAAATAGCAACAAAATACATACATATAACGTTGCCATCGATCCACTCTCAAAATGTTATGCATGACGCCTAAGTCTTGCTAGACATCCTAAAGCTCAATGGATTCGTGTGTGAGATGGCAACTCGTGCTCTGATACCACCTGTCACACCCTAAACCCGCCCCTAAAAGTTTGGGCATGACCCATTCGAAAACAGACACTAATCCTGTTATACATATCATACGGCGCCTGAACGAAAGCATTCAATAATATTAAATACATAGAATAACATCCATTGAGCTATTCCTAACATGCCAGGATCTCAACTTCACACTAAGTAACACACATATGCCTCGACTCAACCCCACAAATTGGTTGATAACAAAAATATTAATGAAGAAGGAATTATATACAATGAACCATAAATAGACGTTCAAAGCATAAATCAAAACTCAGCAACTATACATAATGCACGGCTTCAGGTGGTGCCTGGACGCATCAAAGTTGACAAGAGAAACACAAGCCTTAAGGTTAGGACTGAACTCCCGGTTGGTTACCTACAGAAATAAACAGACAAAATACAGAATGAGCGAACTCAGTGAATAACAGTACATAAATAATGTAATATTCAACCTGAATAATCAAACATATAACAGCAGATACATATGATTAACTACATGCCGTAATTATGTCCAAAACAACCACGGGTTCAATTTCCGTAACAGAATGGCTTTAAACCCAGTATATACAGAACAACCATAGGCCTACAGATGCCGAACGACCATGGGTCCGGAAATGACAGAAATAATAGAAATAACAGAAATAGCAAAAATAACAGAAGTAACAGAAATAACATAAACAACAGAAATAACAGGACTAACAGAAATAATAGAAATAACAAAAATAACAGAAATAACAGAACGCATAAGCGTGGGGTAACAGAACGGATAAAGTGTGGGTAACAGAACGGATAAAGCGTGGGTAACAGAACGCATAAGCGTGGTAACAGAACGCATAAAGCGTGGTAACAGAACGCATAGGCGTGGGTAACAGAAATAACAAATGTATGGACTCAAGAGTTGGCTCGTACGAATTCTAGAGGTGGCTCCCACCAAGGTGTAACACTTAGTTCGGTACAGCACTTTGTTCCATACCAGAAAACATCAGAACAGATTAATACAGATAAGCACATTCTTCCCATTGATCACATCAATAAACATAGATACATAAGCTTAACAGAAGGTTGCCGATAACAGAGTCGCAACATTAATTATCAACAGCAAACTAAACATATGGTACAATGATGGGCTTAGATTTCCTCATGGTTCTTTGTACATAGACATACTTGTTTTGTAATTAAGAGAACCTTAACATTACCAATATTCTGAAGGTAAATCAGACCAATTCATAAACCAACTTCACAGTGTTAATAGTTGTATGCAATTTTTATACAGAAGTATAGGTAATTCTTAGGACGGCACATTGACAGTAATCATTAGCCATAACTCAGAATACGGAGTAGGTTCAGAATCATACCGATATGCGCTAACTCTTTCAATGTCCACGTCAGTTCTCAATCAACACACAGGTCAACATATTAGGTCACGGGAGAATAGAATATTGTTCATAATATTTCTTAACGGTAATTACGGTGCATTTGCAGTACTATTACTCACAGTGTTCCGATGCTTGGTCCACCCCTGTAGTTGACCCTACACAATTCATCATAGTACAACACCATTCAATTTCCAATATTATTCAATGCAACATGATCCAACAAAGTCAGCACCACTTGGTTCATCAATACCATTTGCAACTTCACATAATTCACAATAAATCCTTGAATCCTATTTCAACATTCTAAACATAAGTTTCAACATTCCCAAATTCCAATTCAACTTGAACACATATACTTCAATACTTTAATTTCATTACTCTACTTTCAACTTGAACCAATTCATTGGTTGTCATCATTAATCAACCTAGGGTTTCCAAGAAAATTGGGGGTTTTCCTCTTTTCTTAGTGAAATCGCCGAATCAACAATTACTATATGCCAATATGCTAAAAACCTTCAACATCCTTTGTGAAGTAGAGTGGAAGCCCCAATTGTGCATAAACATAAAGCCATAAGTGTCCCTATCCCAGAATCAACTCAAGATTCCAAAATGTCAATAAAATCCCAAAGTACCAACAAAATCACTTTGAATCATAAACATTCAGGGCTAAAAGAACCCCCTACCTCGAAATTGGAAGCAAAGAAGCTAGGGTGAATGCATCCTCTCGAAATCCCAAAATCTAATCGGTTGGAAAAGTGGATCTTCACTTCTTCTTCACCCTTGATGCACGATCCATGGTAGATTGTTGGTAAAAATAGATGAAATCAAAGGTTTGAGAGTTAGGGTTTCGGACTTAGGCAAAGAGGAAGGAAGAGGGAGGAAGAAAGATATAAGAAATGATCTAAAATCCCGTTTTTAAAGCTGCTGTCCCGAAAAACCCGCTCAAGCGTCCCTATTCCCGCTCGAGCGGACCTGCTCTCAACACAGATTCCAAAACTTCAAACAGGTATAACTCTCCCATCCGGACTCCGTTTTAGGTCGTTCTTGTGTCCAAATTGAAGCCCCGAAAATAAAATTTCCAATGGTTCTAACCTCACATCCAAATTCCAAGTGTGGAAAAAGAAAAGGGCAAAAGAGTGACGGTTGGTCGTAAACGAATTATTCAAATTAAAGTTTTTGATCCAATCTTACTTTACCATCATATTAACATCTCAATCAATAACCCAAAATAAGGTAAGAACATTCCAAACACACTAAGAAGAACATCAAAAATGAGTCCACGTGTCTCAGAATCAAACTTAACCAGGCGACCCGCTCGAGCGCCCACTTATACGCTCGAGCGGAAAATCACCTCTCCCAGAATTTCAGTCTGCCTGCAAAATTACTGGAAACCCCAAAAGTACGCTCGAGCGCCAACTACTTCGCTCGAGCGGAGGGAAAAAATTTCAGATTGTTTGGTACAGGTCACCCATTCCAGTTTCAAAGACATAACTCAACGGATAGTTCTTTAATTCCAATAGCAAACACATTAACCCCTAATTAAATAAGGATAACTTTCTATACGCACTTTGGGGTCGTTACATCACCGCTGCTCTTCTCCCCTCCCTCTTTCACCGCCGCTCCACCAGCCGTGCCTCTGCCGCTCCTCCTTGCGGTCGTCGACAACTAGAGCACCGATTGCGAGCTCTCTGTGTGTGTGAAGTTCGCATATTGACCCAAAATCATTTCTTGTATATAATCCTGAAGATGAGTGTAGATCTGGTCACCTTGAATACCCATGGGAATCGTGATGAGCAGATTGCACAGCTCATGTAGTGCAAACCCTTGTCCGAGCCTGAGGTACCTCTCTCTCTCTCTCTCTCTCTCTCTCTCTCTCTCTCTCTCAAAGTCTCCATTTTGAAAGCTCTCTCTTTCTTTCCACTTTCCAGGAAAATTTCCAGAATCATCCTCACACCCCTCACTATTTCTTCCTCTTGTAGTCTTCTTTGTGTGTGTGTATATATATATCCATAGATATAAATCAAAACCCATTAAAATCTAATCTACTTTTGTAGTTGTGGTGTTTTCATTACCATTTGATGCAACTGGCAGAGTATCAATAGCTGAGTCACAATTTGAATGAATGGATGAT
Source organism: Camellia sinensis (assembly GCF_004153795.1). Taxonomy (NCBI): domain Eukaryota; kingdom Viridiplantae; phylum Streptophyta; class Magnoliopsida; order Ericales; family Theaceae; genus Camellia; species Camellia sinensis. The sequence goes on from NW_021025160.1 coordinate 19,912, forward strand.
ATGCACAGTACCAACATTGAAGAAGGTGGCTGATCTCCTTCTAGAATTGGACAAGCTTCTCTTCAGTAAGTCCTCTTCTTCTCTGATCTTTTTTTTGAATGCAACACTCAGTTCTTATTTATGTAGAGTTGAAATTGGGAAAACTTTTAGGTTAATATTAGTGGTGTGTTTAATTTGATCACTAAGCTATAGTGTTGTTTTTGCTACTTTTTTGCATTTATTTTAGGCACAGATCAAGTGAATATGTGAACATAATTGAGTTATGCAGCAAGGTTACAATATTGGAGAATTTGCATATGTATGGGTGATGCTTAAGTATGTTGTGATTGAGTAATTCCGAAAGAAGAGTTGACCTGAACCGATCCACTTTCTAAAAATTTTGCACATCCAATGACCAGCCCAACTTATTTGCTTTATGAAAATTTTGGTGCAGCCATCTCATTATCTTTCAATATTTATTTATAGGAAATTATATATATTCATGGTTGTATTTTCTTTAGAATGCTCCACCTATTTGGCTTCTCTGTTTTGCTGGGGTGGGGGTACTGGAACATTTTTTAAGGATTTGGATCTCCAAACTCTCAAGTTTTAATGGTTTAAGTTTGTGAGCTGCTCGGTTCGTTTATGTAGAAATGGTTTGTATATTAGTTGCATTTGCTAGGGATATCATGTAGCTTCTATTGCTCCCACCTTACTTATGTGTCATGTTAATTCATTATTATTATTATTATTATTATTATTATTATTATTATTATTATTATTATTATTATTATTATTATTATTTTTGTTAAATAAAAATGCAATAAAAAATAATTCAAGTTTAATTGTGTTTTTCAGTTGAACAGAGGTGCATTTATATCATGTAAATGCAGGTTCTACTTGTACTCACATGCTGCCTTTTTCAAAGTAAACCATAAAGGGACATATTGTTGTGTACACATAATTGTTGAGTTTCTTTTCTATAGCACTTGAAGCATGATGTATTTCGTGGTATACGTCCACCATGGTTGTTTATCACACACTTTTGTTTGATTTAATTCAAATATTTTCCAAGTTAATAGGTGTGTAACTTTCTCATTGAAAAACTTCCATTGACTATTTTGACAGGTGTTGGAGGTTACTCGTACTTGTATGAGCCACTGTGGCGGGTGGGCATGATAACAAGTGAGTTTAGTGTAATTCTTGTTTGTTTAATGATCTATTGATCAATGGAGGATTTCGATGAGAGTTCAGTTTCTATTATTTGCTTCATAATGATGCTGTAAAAATAGTGTTTGTGATTGGTTTCTTTGTTGTCTTTTGAAATAAGTATGTCTTTATGTGCACGTATGAATTGGTCATTAGCACATAGTTTGGCCATCTAATGAGACATAACAATGCAACTTCATATACTTATTTATTTAGCTATTTAGTCATTTTTTTTGGATAAATAACTATTTAGTCATATTTTTGAATAGAAACTAAACGAAACACTATTTATTAACTGATGTGTCATGCAATGATGAAACTTTAGAAACAGAAACAAGACTCAATGCCATATCAGTAAGTAAAAAAAGCTTGCATGATTTGTTAGTTTGTATAGCATTACTCCACTTTACATGGCTAAAGAAACACATTCTATGTGAAATTTTAATGTGTAAGTTTACATACATAAAATTTAGCTTCAAAAAAGTAATAAGAATGTATACGTCAGCACGATAGGGTCCAGTCCATTTTGTAGTTTAATTTTGTATATGTAGACTTACTCAAATCCAGTTGGAAAGAAGAGACATGATGATGAAAGTTAAATTACAATATAGAGTCATCTACGTCTAACTGTCAACTTGATAAGTTGATTATTTAAGAATGCTGAAGTATTTGAGAAAGTTGAACTACTACCTTGGTTAAATTTGGCTTAACCTAGTAAAGAATACAACCTGTTCCCTTTGTGCTAAAGCTATAGCTTATAGTTCACTTTGCGAAAGAACAATGTTAATCAATGTTAAATGTACATGGCTGATTGTTTATTGAGACCATCTTAGTATTCCATTTTTGCCATTTAGTATTATGATTTTTCTGCTTTATCCTTGCTGACCATTTTTCTATATGTTCCTGTGTTGCAAATAGGCTACAGAATTTGATTGAAACCTTGCAAGCAAACTCTTATTCCAGTATGTTCTTCAGTGAGTAAGTAAACTCAACTTTTTAATGTGTTAATCTCTCTCTCTCTCTCTCTCTCTCACACACACACACACACACACACACAGAGAAACAAACACACATGATTTCATATTTCTGATAGAAATTTATATTTTTTCATTATCTGTGCTCGTTTTACATTGCTTTAGCGGGAACTTATTTGAAGATGGCAATCACTTGTACCGCTTCTTGGATCATGATCCTATTGTGATGTCTCAATGTCACAACATTCCAAGGGTTATAACAAAAGTAAAGCCAAAGCCGATAATAGAAATTTCATCAAGGCTTAAATTTTTGTCGTATGCAATCTTTGAAGCTTATGCATCGGAAGATGGAAAACATGTTGATTAAGTATCCATGAGAGTGAGGAATTTGCAAGGTTTGTTGGAACATTTGATTTATATGGATAAACTTGTTGCGGTCTTTTAATTAACTTGTATGCTTTTATGAACATGGATGTATATTCAAGAACTTGTGGCCATTGAATTAAAAAATCTTTTGTAGGTATTTAAGAATAGTTGAGGAGTTCAAAGAGTAGATCTACAGGATATGTCAAGGGAGGAGAATATGGCTTTTTTTTTATAAATCTCTTCAATATGTTGGCCATTCACGCAATTTTGGTTTGGGGTCATCCTACTGGAGCTCTAGAGCGAAGGAAACTGATGAGGGATTTTAAGTATGTTATTGGTGGGTGCACCTATTCGCTTTTAGCAATTCAAAATGAAGGTGAACTTGCAAAAATCACATTTCTATGATTGAAGATTTGGTTTTGAACTTTATTTTTTGGACAAATTATGAACAAATTATAAAAATAATTTTAATACCATGTTTTATGTTATGGACAAATTAAAATAACAATAATATCATGTTTTTGGCCACTAAATAATTGGTAGCCAAAAAGGAAGTAAATATTTTTAGTGACTAAACTAAATAGTTAGTAGCTAAAAAAATAATAATAATTTAGCGACTAAAATTTTAGTAGCCAAATGAAAAAATAGACTTTAGGTGACTAAATTTTTAGTAGCTAAAAGAAATTATACTTTAGGCGACTAAAATATTTAGTAGCTAAAAAATTAAGATGAACAAAAAAATCTTTTTCGCTACTAAATAAATTAGTCGTGGAAAATAATTTTAGTTTTGGCGACTAAATGTTGTAGTCGCTAAAAATGCGATATTAATTTTTTTGAAAGCTTTTGGCGACTAAAAGATTAGTCGCCAATTTAGCCTATCAACGACTAAAATTTTTTTGTCGCCAATACCTTCACTTTTGGCGACTAATTGTTTAGTAGCCAATTTAGCACTTTCGGCGACTAAATTTTTTTTAATCGCCAATACCTTCCCTGACAATCTTTCTGCGACCAAGCCAGCGACCAAACTATTTAGTCGGGAAAACTTTTTGGCGACTAAAAATGACTTTTGGCGACTAGAAATTTAGTCCCCAAAAGTGTAATTTTTTGTAGTGGCAGGGGAAAACGACCATATGTACTAGTGAGTGAAAAAAAATTGATGTAATATTTAGCTTTTTTTAGTTGATGACAAATAGCTTAGTACTTTTTTAAATTTTTTTTTTTTTACTATTACCCCAAATGTGCATTATGTGCTTTACGTGCCGTTTGATAACTTGACATTTTGACTAAAGTAGCTGACAAGTATAAAAAAAACAAATTAAAAAAAGTACAAAAAAAAGTCAAAAATCTAAATCATAGTTTTCAATACAACTAACAAAAACCATTATCAAAGAAATTAGCCATGTTTCATTTATTTTTCAGAAATTTATTTTGAAATTTTTTTCTAAAATCTTTTTTTTTTTACAACTCATAAAAAAAGAAAAAATAAATAAATCAAAAAACACTATAAAGAAAAAAAATCAACTCCCAAACGAGACTTAATAGACAGGAAGGATTCATACTTCTAAAATTTAAGATAGATTTTTACATATTGCCTGTGAAACTATTTAACACATAATCATGTTCTTTATCTAGACTTTAGTTATGAAAAAGATAAAACATTAAGATTAAAGCATGACACAGATTGAGTCTACTCTCCCAAAAATCTTATTTTCGTTCCCCAAAATCTCAATCGTCCTATACTATCACACGTTGTCATGAACTTTATTAGAGACAAATAAACTAGGCACATGCTTTCTTATTCAAGAATCACTATCCCTCACAATTTGTGTCTCTAGATTTTTCTCCCTAGTCATTTAGCTTGGTTTTTGTGGGGGCTGAATATTGGGAGTCGTAGAGATTCCAGAGAGTCAAACATTGAAGAGTCAAGATACGAAACATTCGGCCATTGCCGCAGAAAATCGGACCCAACCTTATTCGGCTAGATAGTCGATTGAGCAAGGGGCCGAGTGAAGATCAATTTATTACAACATATGCCGAATAGGAGGTTGGATTTGAAACTAATCCCGAGGCCCAAAGAAGAAAAGATATAAATAGCCAGAAAGAGGTATGTGATAATTGTGTTGTTTAACTTAGAATAGAAGTAATCTAGAACGAGAGACTGACTTGCCCGTCGGAGTGCTAATTCAGGCACCCCGGACCGGAGTGTTTACTTCCTTTCAGGTGCCTATCGGTGGATCACGAGTGTCCCCCAGGATTATAAGAGTATTTCCAAAAACCACTTCCCCACAATTGGCACCGTCTGTGGGACTACTCAAGAATATCCATGGCGGACGTGACGGAGGACCCTCTATTAGTCATTGATAAAAACACGCAGGTAGACATTTTCACTCCAACAAACACGAACGGATCGGAGCTTATCCCAGCAAGATGCGTTTTGAACTTCGCCTCACCTTCGACTCCAGAACATGAGGCAATGCAAGCGATCATGGAGCAGGCAAAGCAAAATGAGCAGAGGTTGGAAAACTTGATCGATGAGAACGAACGCCTCCATCAGGATTTGCTTTGGAGGTAGAAAAATCCAAACAAGCCGTGCCCCAAAATCTTGAGCGACCTCTAAAAGCAGGTGATCGACGACTTCGAGCCCAGCTTGAAGACAATGGACGATTTGAAGTTTCCAGTTCCTCCAAAGAAAGTTTGCATATAAAGTGGGCCCCCTCGTTCTACACCAGGCCATCAAAAGCGGTGGCACCTCCCGACACGACAAGAAGGGATAGGCGGTGTGAATATCGCGAAGATCACGATCGTGACAGTAGCTATGCCATGAAAGACCTTCAGGAGTTGGTCCAAGATGTTCAGCCCCAGCAACATGCCCAAACGTGCGCAACCTGACCCATTGTACTTCGGCGGGAATCACCTCCGCTTGCAGTCATCCATATGATATACAGCCTGCCAACACCATCAGCCGTGCATACAGTTCAAACACACCCTGCATCCCAGAAGCAACTCATGCTGGCGAAACGGCCACATGAAGCTCCGCATGACTCTGATCTTATCACCTTCGACGATTCTGATCTTATCGGCATAACAGTCCCCTATATTGATCCATTGGTCATTGAACTACGTGTCAACCTATTTACTATCGAGCACGTTCTCATAGACCAGGGAAGTACTTCTGAGGTTATGTATTACAAGACCTTCATTAAACTTGGCTTAAATGAATCAGACTTGTCTCTGGCTCCTTATCCATTATTCAGTTTCAACGCAAATCCAGAATATTCGTTGGGGAAAATCATACTACCTGTCCGAGCAGGCTCCCGAACATTGGATGTGGAATTCTTGGTCGTTAGGCTGCCTTCGCCGTACAATCTCATCATGGGGTGAACTTGGTTGCATACTATGCGGGCTGTCCCAAGCACCTATCATCAGCTTCTGCGCTTCCCAACAGAATACGGCATCGAGCAGATCCGTGGTTCCCAACAATCGGCACAAGCATGCTATCTCTTCTCCGGAAAGATGCCAAAGGATTTGTAAGTTAATTCCATCGAGGTGCCGGATCGTGAAAGCCTCGACGATGTTGGGCGGCTCCCGAATGAGAAAGCCACGGAAGACTTAGACCGAATTGAGATTGACGGCAATCCAGAGAGATTCTTCATGGTCGGCGCCTCCCTGAATGAAGCCGACAGACAGCAGCTAGTATCCTTCATGCTCGATAATCTTGATGTATTTGCATAGACTCCATATTAAATGTCGGGCGTCGACCCAACTGTTTCCAAGCATCGTTTGAATGTTGACCCTAAGTGCAAGCCGATCGTTCAGAAAAGCCGGCGATCTGCCGCAGAGCACACTACCGTCGTGATTGAAGAGGTTAACCAGCTGCTTGATGCAGGGGCAATCAGGGAAGTTACCTATCCCACATGGCTCTCTAATACTGTAGTTGTGAAGAAGAAGAATGGTACATGGCGAGTCTGCGTTGATTTCACGGACCTAAACAAAGCCTGCCCCAAAGACTGTTTTCTTCTCCCAAGGATAGGCCAACTAGTAGATGCTACAGCACGCCATCAACGCATGAGTTTCCTCGATGCTTATAGAGGCTACCATCAAATTGCCATGCATCCGGAGGACTAGAAGAAAACTGCATTCCTCACCCCAAGAGGAACCTACTGTTGTAAGGTTATGCCTTTTGGGCTGAAGAACGTCGGGGCAACCTACCAGAGACTAGTCACCACCGTGTTCAAAAAGCAACTCGGTCGCACAATGGAAGTGTACATTGACGATATGGTGGTCAAGTCAAAGGTAAAGCAGAATCATATAGCCGATCTTGAAGAAACATTCGGCATCCTACGCAAATATGGAATGAAGCTGAACGCTTCCAAATGTGCCTTTGGAATCGGCTCTGGCAAATTCTTGGGATATATCGTCAATCACCGAGGAATCGAAGCTAACCCAAGGCAGATCACAGCAATCCTGGAGCTCAGCTCCCCCCAATCAGTAAAAGACGTGCAAAAGTTAATGGGGATGGCCGCCGCGCTCAACAGGTTCATCAGCCGTTCCACAGATCGCTGCCGACAATTCTTTCATACACTACGGCAGGGCAAGGCTTTTGAATGGTCCTCCGAATGTGAAGCCGCTTTCAACGGCCTTAAGACTTACCTCCGCTCAGTACCACTCTTGGCAACGCCCTCTCTTGGTGACCCACTCATTATATATCTGGCAGTTTCCGACCGGGCCGTCAGCGCCGTGCTGATAAAGGAAGAGCTGGGAGTGCAACGATCGGTGTATTATGTGAGCAAGGCAGTGGTTGATGCTGAAACACGCTACCTTCTGCTAAAAAAGCTCATCCTAGCCCTAGTCATGGCGGCGAGGAA